>JARFXV010000646.1:57500-260000 GCA_031761425.1 Cosmopolites sordidus | reverse complement strand
CCCGATTTTAGAATTATCTGTAAAATGTTTGTTTAAAATTTACTAAATTAAAAACCGTTCATGTGCGATTAAAGCTTGGTAGATGTTGCAGTAAGATTAATGTTAGGTCTGAATGAATTTGTTTACAATTATAACGATTGTGCTTAGAACTAGTTAATGGAACAATAGAAACGGATGAAACAATGTATATTTGTTTCATCGATATAGCGAGAACTTTTAATTCACTGTAAATAGGTTATAACTTATGTCAAATAAATACCGAGAATTGTTCGACAAGACATAAAACATTAATTCAAATATCTAAATTTACAACGTCACCTTCAAAATAGGCCCCATTTGATTCTTATACTTATGCCAGTGAAAAGTGCATCGTCGAAATACTTATAGAATAAATAGTGTGTGGTATAGCTTTCAGCATTTTCTGCAGATTTTGATACATGGATTCAATGGACTCAACATTGACAACAACAATGGAACAAAAGAAAAACATAACATTACATAAGTAGAAATGTTGGTGAAATATTTGCGTACTATGAAGTCTTCTGTGAATGATTCCAACATTCTCAGTTTTGGAAAACTGCTACATTATCTACTATAGTACCAAACTCAAAACCAATTGTTTCTTCGTTTGTTAGATTGTTTTTTAAAGTCAACTTCTCTTAAGGATAAGTAAGGATATTGTATATTTTTATGTATCTAATATCAAGTCCATTCACCCATTTTAAAAATGTGCCGAATTTCCCCTATACCATCTAAATATTGATGCCCACAATTAATGTAGTTATAATATACGAACCTTTTAAATTATATAATACAGGAAACTTAAATTAATAACTTAGTATATTTCTATAGTTTGCAAATGTTTTTCATTGAACGTAATATTATTGAATCTACCCTGAACGATATAGTTGTAATTTTTATGCCGCTAAAATATCCCTTTAAACTGTTTTAATGCATAATGAATTTAGCTATAAAAGAATGTTTACGTGCTGTAGTAAAAAGTTTTAATAATAGTAAAAATCTAAATAGATTTCCGGCTCAGCTTCGAAAAAATGTGCCATAAACAAGCTACAAAACATTATTGGAAAATCCTGCCTCGTAAAGTTTGAAAATATAGCCAATGAATTGTCGGAAATAATTCGTAATTTTACAGGTAAGTCTCATTTTACCTCATAAACATTGCAAATGGACAATTTCTGAGGTTGACGACGTTCAGTACGATACTTTCTACAATACAACTATAATTCCATGTAATATCTTTACTTTTGGTAAAAGTTTATTATTAGGTTAATTATTAGTTTAAATGTAAAAATTTAATACATTAATACAAATTAATAACAATAATGGTACTATGAAAAAATTATATGGACATTTTTTCATCTATATTGAATTAACATGATATTAGATTTTAATATTTTAACCTACCTTCCATAAGTTCGATTTTTTTATATACGGTATTTATAAACAAATTATTGACTTTTTTAAGATCCAATTAATTTATTATTTGTGTATTTCGTACCATTTTATAGCTTTTAATATGACTTTTTATATGACATAATATTTTGCTAGCAACGAGGGGTGCTATTTATGTTTCCGGAATAATAAATACAAACAAATATTTATAATTGAAAATGGTTTTATTGTTTTTCAAAATATTCTTCCCGATGATCGATACACTTTTGCATACGTTTGAACCAATTTTCATAGCACTTTTTCCATTCCGATTGAGGTATCTTAAGGTATCTCCAAAACATGCATTTCAAAACATGCGCATCAACCGCTTCTTCTGGCTTCGAAAATCGTTTACTACGTAGATTATTCTTTACGGACGGAAACAAAAAGAAATCATTGGATGCTATATCAGGACTGTACCGCAGATGACCCATCCATTCGATGTTTTGACAGGTCAAATATTGAGTTGTTCAGTCCGATGTGTGATGGCTCGCGTTGTCATGGTGAAGAATGATCCTGCGCCGCAGGTTTTATCTTCTCATTTCATCAAAGACTTCTAGTTATGTATGATTTAAAATTGACCATTCTACGATTCTCTAGTGGCACTGTAGCCATGTGATTATTTATCGCGATAAAACAGGCGACCATTTGTTTCGATGTGCTACTTACGCGAACATTTGTTGGGTTTGATTTATTTTGAAAGACCCATACATTCGACTACTGTTTATTTCCGGGCTTATATCCATAGATCCAAGATTAGTTACCCATGTAGATGTTATACAGTGTGTCCAGGATACGGACTTACCAGCCCCTGAACATTTAAATTTCTGGACCGATTTTCATAAACTTTCGTTTGTTGGATAGCTCTCGAAAAACGGCTCTAAGAAAGTGTATCACATGTTTTTTTGCTAATATCATGGCTAACTGCGCCAACTTTTATGGCTCCTATTTTCGAGAAGTACTATTAGGGCTTTTTAAAAAAAAAACAACAACGAATTCTTGACCAGCACCACCTTAAACCAAAATGTACCGATTTTTATGGTTCTGCATTACTGGGTGTCCTTGATATGATTTTATGATAATTTTACAAAAATAATTAATAATTAATAATTTTTCTAATAATTACAGACTATTTTTTAACAAAAAAATTTCTCTATTTACAGATAGATCTAAATTGGCATTATAAAACTTAAATACTAAACATTTCTATCATTCCGCCATTTTCTATCAAGCACTTTTCAATACGTCGTCGGGTATTGTTCACTATTTTTCTCAATTGCAAAGAACGTCTCGAGCTTTGAACGGAGTTTTGAAACATATACCTTATTTTTAATTGTCCCCCAGAGAAAAAAATTATAAAGCCTGAGGTCCGGGGATCTAGACGGCCAATTAATTACAGGACTGTTTCGTGCAATCTAATGATTTGGAAAATTATTATTTAACCAGTTTCTTAAGCTAAATGCATGATGAATGGGTGTCTCGTCGAATTGTAAGTGTAAATTGTATAGATAATTAAGAGGCAACGCATTAATTTCATCATCAAACTCATTTGATGATGAAACTCACCAAACGTTCGCCTTAATAGAAGTAGTCTCTTACATTGTATCACCCAATGTGGGTTACCTTGAGGCCATAATCTAATTTTTTGTGATGATACGATACCATTTGTCGTAAATGTGGCTTCATCTCTGGGTAAAATATTTTATAGAAATGTATGTACAAGCCTTGTAACCATAAACAGTGTTCCATTCTTCTTTCAGTGTCACTAACTTCAAGTGTTTGAAGACATTTTGGTTTAAAAGGTTTTCGTTTTAAAGGTTTTTAAAAGGTCATTTTTCTTCAAGCATAACCAGATAGTGCTTTTCGAGTTATTTAAAATTCTACTAGCGTCCCTAACGTTTGAGTGTGAATTCTCATTAAAATAATTAAGAACTAATTAAATTGTTCGAAATTCACGAGAACAATGCTGATTAGGAAGTTGATTAACAGTTCCGTTTTGATGAATTCTTCTATTGGAACCTTTGGTGTAAAACACTAAACTCGAAGAGATTTACCACTAAACACCAAATCACTTTTTTTTAAGTTCTCGACGCACGTTTCGCTAACCATGTTAGCATCATCAGAAGATGATTTGATCTTTTCGATATGGATTTAGTTCCGTTTTGATCAAAATACTGGTTTATGCAAGAAACTGTAATATGACTGATGTTCCGTTCCGTTTTCTATGAAATTCTTTTGCTACGAAAAGTTCGTGTATCATCACCAGCTAATTTTATAATGGCTACGTTTTCTTCTAAATAATAAATCATTATTACCGTTTGAAATCATTATAACACAAATAAATCAGTCAAAGTGACATTCGTTAATTAGTTTACAATTTTTAATTTCCGTGGCAAACTTAGTTTTAATAACAGAAAGTGCATATATATTTTATTTTTTTTGGATTTTTCGCCACGATCTAAAACTAAAAAATATATCAAATATATAACAATATAAAAATATAATTATAAACCCCAAAAAAAAAATGACAAAAACACATGAACACGCCACAATCATTCAGACAATACTTAGAACGTACATGTAATTATTAGAAAAATTTTAATATACTTATAATATACACCCAGTAATTTAGAACCATAAAAATCGGTACAGTTTGCTTTAAGATGGTGATGGTCAAGAATCTGTTGTTAGTTTTTCTCTAAAAAAATTCCTAATTGTACTTCTCGAAAATGGGAGCCATAAAAGTTGACGCAGTTGGCCATGATATTAGCAAAACAAACATGTGATATACTTTCTTAATGCCTTTTTCCGAGATTTAACCAACAGAAGAAAGTTTATGGATATCGGTCCAGAAATAAAAATTTTAAGGCGTGGTAAGTTCTTATCCTGGACACACTGTACACTGGCTTTTGACGCCCTACGATTATATTTTTTGAGAATTTCTCTGCGTCAATCGATACGACTGTTTTTTTGAACGATTGTCAAATTATACGGAATCCAACGCGCACAAATCCTTTTCACGGCTAAATGTTCTTTCTTTATCAGTTTGTGCATAGTATAGATGTTTTCTGGCACAACAACCGATTTTGGACGACCTTCTTTAAATTTGTCTATGAGCGAACGACGGCAATGATTGCATTTACTAAACCAGTGATATCCAGTAATTTTAGATCATGCTTCATCGCCAAAAGTCGAAGTGAGTTGATCGATGCACTGTTGAGATAATTATATCTAAAGTCGTAGTAAAACATCGCACGAACATTCTCAAGAGTTATTGCATTTTCCATACGTATGACCTCCTTCCATACGACAAAACCTCCGTATGACAAAACGTTCTGACTACGTACACAGTCAACAATCTCAAACTTTATGATATATATGTCAGATGGTGCCTAGCAAAACCATTGTTGCCAATTCCGGATACATAAATAGCAACTCTTGTATCAAGTATTTTTTTCCTTTATTTGGGTTTTTCGCCACTATCTAAAACTTAAAAAATATCAAAAATACCTGTTCTTAATAGGGCTAATAAGGTAGGCAATATAGCACTAACCTGGTTGGCTATTAATTGGTAGGAAATTTGAAACAAAAGTTGAAAGCGCATCGTTTTTCGATATTGTAGTCACTCATTTTCAGAATGCACTAGAAAAATCTTGGTTCATGAAAAAAACTGCTACGGACCACCAAGTGATTCTATGGAGCACCTTGTACTAAAGGCATCAGATGTTGGCCTGCCTCTTTTCCATATTGGCAGCCATATTAGTAGCCATTGTATTACCAGATTGAACGCTACGTCACCAATCTCATTGCATACATCTACATACCTAGTTTGTTTTTACCTATCCGTTACACGGATATCAGTATCAACATTTTATCTAAGCAAAGCAACAATTTAGGTTTTTTCTCCAAAACCAATTTTCTCATTTAGTTAAAGAACAGAGTACTGGCAATTTTAAAATAATTCTGACAAACGAAATTCTGATTTTTTGAAAGCACAGGTACAGTTCCTTTCAAAGATATCAGAATAAACTTTGTAAGCATTTCTAGTCAACCAAATATTTAAAGAAGAGTCATTAATATTTCGTTGAAATATATTTAAGCTTCGATTATATTAAGAGTTGGATTATTCTGAGATTACAAATTTAAAATCGTTGTTTGTTAAAATATCTATTTGTTTGCAGTAGTAAGTTTGATATATAAAGCAACTAAATACAATGGAGGAGTTTATAAAAAATTTTAAATATCTTTGTTATAACTGAAGCCAATAACCTTTTCCCTGCTATCGTTTCTAACCAGACGTGCATAATAATGATACGGAATATAAAATATTAATAGTTCTACCATTCACAATAAACATAAACCATGCAACTAAATATCCGGACTTTAGAGGATATGTCTCTTTGCTGACCGGATATATGCTCTCTTGACGAAGGATATTTATGGGGATTGTCACACATGATATGCTTAGCAGCGTTTTGATATGAGCGTATATACTGTTCGTAATTTTCTCAATGGTCGCAGGATTTATATGGTATTGTTCCGGAGGGTTCTATTATTATATTGTGTCTATAGTAATAATCTGACGAATAAACTAATTGATAAAATTAACTATAAATATGGTGATTTAAAATAACTTTTCGTTATATTTAACTGATGTTAGAATACTGTATGATAATTGGTTTTAATATATATTTCAAAAATATTGCCATCTACTGACAATCCTTTAACTTTATAAAACATAATCTATATCTTAGTTAAATATGTTGATATTTATTATTCTTATTGTCAAATTTCATATTAGATATTTGATGCTTTATGAGTTTCGAAAACATAGCAATGTCACTAATGCCACGAATACCATTAATACTGTATATGCTGATGCTTTGAAAAGAACATGTCAGAGTTGGTTTAACATATTTAAGAACGGTTATTTCAATCTTTTCAACGGTATAAAATCAAGAAGACATATTTAGTTGGATAAGGATTTATTGTTGGCTCACAAAGCTGAGTCCAAACAAATCATCCTGAAATGAAACAAAATTTAAAATTTCGTGGTCCGGTATACAATGGTGTTTAACCCTTCGTCCCCACACTTATTTTTTTTTATTTTGATATGGAATCCACTCTGGTGTGTATTAAACCCCACATAAGTTTCAAGTGTCTTAATAGTCAAAAACTGGCGCATTTATATTTCCTTTGTTCACGTGAACTATAACGTTTGGAAAACGCCATTAATCAGAAAAAAAATAAAGCTCTTGATTGGAAAAAAAAAGTTTTATTTAATACGAAATTAAATCGAACTTCAGTTTAGTTGGAAAAAGTAATATTAAATTCGAATAAGAACGGACAAAGATTATTATTAGTTTAAATATGTATACAAACAAGTGAAGAATTACAGAAATAAATGTGTTTAATCTAAAAAGCAATCTTAGCGAAGTAATCAAATACTAAAGAAATTTTAGTGTGCGCATTCAACGCAACTCATTAACCTATGCTCTTCGCACATCGGTAACCGACCATGAATCCAAATTTTCTTTGTTTTTCTGTCCTTGTTTCTTATACAGAAAGCACACCGAACGTATTTCTCTGAAACTGGTACAGGAACTTTGTCTGCTTCCGCACGTAATATGTCACAGATTGTCATGCTTTATGATATGATTGCTTATCAGGAATGACAGAAACGTCTAGTTATTTCTTCATTAGTATAGTTTAAAACGAGTTCTAACATGTCGCTACTAAATAGCAAATACCATGCCATTAGGACAGTTGTAATCTCCTTAGCGGCACCCTTAGCACCAGGAAGATGACTCACTAAATTTCGTGCTTGAAGTCTACCTCTTTTTTCCGGAACGTCGCAACTCCACTTATAACCGCCTTTTCCATATACGATTGAAAGCCTCTTGGTTTTTGTAGCTACGGGCCGGTTTTCGATTTCATCTTCTCCACTTTGCTCGCTTTCAGAATCCGACTGAATTTACAAACCATCATAATCCATCGGCTTCATTATCAGAGTCTTCGCCATCAAATATTCCATCTTCGTTTTTGTCATCCATTGATTCCAAAATCAAACATCCCATTTCCTTATCACTAAGTGGTTTATAGCCTGATGTAAAAGCCATTTCTGGACAAACAATGAAAGAAATGAAAACAATGAAACAAATATGTTACCAAAAACACAAAGCAAGATATAAGTGTAAAACTTACTTGCATTCACAAAAATTTCCGCCAAAAACTATAAACACAACAAGACAAAAATTTTTACATAAAGCACACACTGGGGTATGAGATAGCTGGCTCAATTGTTAGATCGACACAGGCCCAATGCTATTTACGCACTGTCTTCGTGTGAGCATGTGGGGATTATAGCAGTAAATGTTACTGTGTACGTTATTTCTTTAAAAATGAAAAATTGCACATTATCGCTTGGATATCTCACACCCCAGTGTGTATACCGAGGGTTAAAATAACTAAACAAAGTATAAAAATAAGAAATGTGGGTGCTTTCAGTTGAAAACAAAATTTAAAGTGTAATCTTTTTACACTTTATTTAGGTTAGGCTTTTAACACCTTTATTCAGGTTAGGCAGAGATTACTTGAAAAGTGGACTCTAAACAGCATAATCATCTTTATTTACTCCAAAACTAGGTCCTCACTTTAAAAAAAATGTTACTCTCACTAGTGGGATTTTGCAGGAATTATTTACTATGCGGTTCTAAATCATAATAAAACCAAAACTGCTGAATTCTATTGTGCTCAGCTTGAGAGATTAAATATGGTTTTGTTTCAAAAACGTGCAGGGCTGATTAATCGAAAAGGTGTGAGTCAACAGCAAGACATTGCACGACTTCATAGTGCCAGAACTTCTCAAGAAAAAAATTAAAGTTTTACGCTAGAAAGTACTCTCTTATTTACCGCACCATATTCCCCTGATGTTGATTTTGATCACCATTATCATCTTTCAGTTCTATGGAAAATTTCGGTTGTGAAAAAAATTCTTAATGTGTCAACTATTAAAACTGCACTCGAAGAATATTGTACTTCAAAATTGTTCTCATTTTACGAAAAAAGGAAAGGAAAATTTGTTATAGGCGAAGTTGTCTATAATGATTGATATTATTTATTGAAAAAACAACATTACAAACTATATAGGTATCCATCCACCACAGTATGAGTTAGCTTTTTATACACTGTGTCCTGGAGGGTTCCAGAAAGTTGTCGTGTGATGAGATGGTAGTGTGATGGTAGTTTCCTATCCTGTTCGACTTCCAGGGTGAACTATATTCTGGGGTGGATTTCATTGAATTGGGTTAGGAAGTTGTTCAGAAGCCTCGTAGCCGTAAGACCATGTTATAAAGATATCATCTAGGTTTCCAAAGTTTAGGGTTTAAAGAAGCGTTGGCTAATGATTTTGTTTCGAAGTCTGTCATGAACAGGTTGGCTATAACGGGTGATAGTGATGATCCCATTGGAACACCGTCGGTGTGTTTGTAGATCTGCTTGTTGAGGAAAAAATATGTATTTTTAAGGCAATGTTCGGTGAGTTCACCCACGTACGGAGGAAAGTATTCGTTCGTTGAAATTAGGTCTAGAGCTTCGTCCATAGAGATACTTGGAGATAGTGAGACAATGTCCAGGCTTGTTAGTATGTCTGTATTCTCTAGTTGGACATCCTTAATTGTCCTTGTCAAATATTCTGATATTTGAACATAGTTCTCAGCAAATTTAAGGCTTGGGTACATGATGCTTGATATTTTTCCGAATTTTGAGTTGGAGAGCCGAAGACAGTTATTATGGGCCTTAATGGGATTTCTGGTTTGTGTGTTTTGGGTAGACCGTAAAGTTTAGGACGTCTACTTGATGTGTTTTTCTTTCCCTTGGAATTAAAATTCATTCGATGTTCGGTTCCAGTTTCTATGCTTTGATTTTGCCAAAAGTCAGGACAAAGTCAGATTGGAAAATCATGAGGTATATAGCATATATTGTTTCGACTGCAACAGAGCATACATAAAACAAAGAAACAGACGGACTCTGGACAGACTACAGAAACATCAAAACAACTTAAAAAGCAAACAAACCACTTTCGCTCTGTTCGAACGCCATCTACAAAACGAAAATAAAATCAATTTTGAAGGAGCCGAAGAAAGAGAGAATATTGAAAAATTGTAACATTTTTGACAAACTTTGTATGTATATATATATATATATATATATATATATATATATATATATATATATATATATATATATATAAGTATATATAATATATATATATATATATATATATATATATATATATATATATATATATATATATATATATTATATATACTTATATATATATATATATATATATATATATATATATATATATATATATATATATATATATATATATATATATATATATATATATATATATATATATATAAGTATATATAATATATATATATATATATATATATATATATATATATATATATATATATATATATATATATATATATATATATATATATGTCGAAATTAAAAGAAAGTCATTAAAGTAAATGTTTTGTATTTGTTATATGTATAACTAATACATAGGAAAACTCTTCTCATTAACTGACGCAATTCGGTGCGATCCACATAAACACATGGACCTGACAAGTTTCAACAAGTTACAAACTTTCATTAAATTGGATTGTTACTTGACACATGGGTGATCATTGATAACATATAGACTATTTAAACAAAGGGTTTATTTAGTAACTAATCCAGAACATATTAAAAAACTGATTTTTGTTGCATATTAATATTTGCTTAACAGAATAGTTATGACTTTTAAAACTGGCGTCAGATAGTACAGAATAGTTTGTGGAATTTATCACACTTTTCAACGATTATTATGTGGTTTATTTTTTTTTTTGGCAGTAAGGTTAATTTTCATATCTATTGATACGTAAATATAATATATAGCGAACACATTGAGTGAAGAAATTTTAGGCGTTCTTGAATTACAACGCAGGTTGGCAAAGCGGCTACAACAAAAAAAAAATGATAAGAAGGTGATCATTTGTTAAGCAGAGCAAGCAGCTGAGAATAAGCAGTAAAGAGTAATTAGCATTTGAATTATATTATTTTTAAAACATAAATGGTAGTTAGTTACTAAGCAACTTAAATAAAAAGAAAATGGTAGGTAAATCTTTGGCTGGATGCAAAACAAAATATATATTTACCCTACACAGTTGAAAACAATAGGTCACTGTCAGGTAGATAGTCCTTTTTATAACTCAACATTATCTTCTAATAAGGTATGGGTTTTTCCTTCTTCATACACCTCTACACTCTTTATTGGATATGGCGGTACCTCGTACAAAATTTAGGTTTCATTTATTTTTTATAATTTTACGTACATGCTGATGTTCTATTGCTATTGTTTAACCTTAATACATATTTTTGGCATAAGCAAGTTTTTCTTATTGGTTGATCTTAAAAGAGTATTCGATAGAGTAAGACTTAGTGGTATAATATATATCGGAACCATATATCTAATACTACTATATTGCTAATGCCCGTAAGTGCAGTGAGTTAGATAGCAAGCGACGGCGTCTATCTCATTTTCTACTACTCGTCTTTCTACTAAGCGTCTGACTCTAGTGAAGTGTAGTCTAGTGGGAGACTTGGCGAGTGCGGTGGAGAAAGCACCCCTTTCCCTGGAAGCTTAAAATCCAGTTATAGTAAATTATTTTTTTGTAATTCTCGAACATGCGCCTAAGACTGGAAGTAGTTGTGAGAGAGACAGAGGCTAGCATGGCTATATATAGAGACAGAGGCTATCAGCAATATAGTAGTTTTAGATAAATGGTCGAAAAAACCGCAGTACATCGAGCATCAGTTTTCAATAAGTGAAGTTAACTTACGTTGGTTGCAGTCGAGACCTGGATGCGTTATAACGTGTGTAACAACATAATATATAAACTAATATATATATTTTATCCTTTCCAGCTGATGGAACCGTTTTTGCCTTCTTCGGAACAGATTCACCCGGAAAAATCCATTGTTTTGACTGTCTCTTGGTCTCTGGTGTGTAATAATATATCCAGATTTCATCAACGGTGATGACTGGGCGTAAAAAGTCCTTCGGATTTCGCTTAAAGTGGTCCAAACACTGCTTTGACATTGTTAGTCGTACCCGCTTGTTGTCCGCCGTGAGCAATCGCTGCACCCATCGGGTCGGCACTTTCTTCACACCTATTTTATCATTTAAAATCTTGATTGCCGTTCCGTACGAGACACCTACGGCCTCAGCTACTTTGCGCACTTTCGTTCGGTGACCAGCGAGAATCATGTTTTGGACTTTTTCGATGATTTTCTCGGTAACCACGTCTGACGGGCGTCCTGGCCGTTCTTCATCGAAAACAGTTATACGGGTTCCCATAGACAGCATCCAACTTCACTTTTATTTCTTCGCATGTTTTCTAACCAAAAATAAAAAACGAATTGCGTATCAATATTGCTCTTTTTCCATTTTATCGGGAAATACAAAACATGAATTATACTGGCTGTCAAAAAAAAACTAACCTATGAATATTTCTGAAATTTAGCATGAGGTCGTTTAACAGTCTGCAGTACACGATTGTAACGTAAATTTCACTTATCAATGCCATCTGTTATCAAACATGGGTACAAGCAATATATAATTGTAAATTGTCGCTTGCAACTAAGGATGTAGCGGTTTGGACTCCAGCTCATGGTATGGATGTTTGTAAATGTTTCTAGTCGAGAATGATAAAATTTGAGAGAATCGTCATTTAATCACGCTAGTTCGAGACACGATAAGCCTAGATGCCTTCTAAGAAAACTTTTACGTTGGTTACTCGTCAAGTCTCTAAGCTTTTGGTAAAGCTAAGAGTTAAGCAGGAAATTTATAGGTTTAGAGCTTATGGGAGGTACTAAAACGAATTAATCCATAGATGATGCCTGTGGTTCGAAGCTCACGTAAAGCTGCAGGTCCAGTTGATATCTAGTATAGTTTGTTCTAGTCTACTGTCTCCTTTATATCGAAAATTTTCTATACTACCGATTTGTGATATTTCAGTTTTGTAGTGATAGTAACAATTAAAATTATGAATAACAAAACACAATTTTATTTTTAAATAACACTGGACTAATTATTGTACTAATTTTTTGGAAAAAAAAACCTAAAAGTAATGAGGTCTGGTTGAAAAAACTTTTTGTTGTTAGCCAACAAAATCGTCCTTGAAACTTAAGTAATTAAAAACGACCAAAAACAGAACTTGGAGAAGATTCGAAGGATCTCGTTCCACCTATTAAGTTGAAAGCCTCCCTTCTGTAAATAGTTTTTAATGACTCTGGATGGTAAACTTATTGGAAACTCGAAAGTGAAATACTTTATGCTGTTCCTTTTTTTGTAGCAAATTTTCTCAATTTAATGAACTAAATGAGTTACATTTGATTTAATTATCAATTTAATAAAAATAAAAATAAAATATTTGTTTTGCAAACCTTTTTCATTAACTGAAGTTTCCTTGACATCAGATGCCATATAAAAAAATATAATAATATTTTGTAGAACTGAACTCTAACAGACACTCTTTGAACTTTTTTGGTTATTCGTTAAATAATTTCGTTAATTCGTTAAAAAATTTCGTTAAATAATTCGTTAAGTAATATTTTTTAAAATAAAAAATAACCTTAAAGTAACTAATATGGATTATTTTTAATATATAATTAATACAACGGTATCATCAAAAAGGTAATTTTGCTATTAATTATTTTTATTGCTCAAAATTTTTTTATTGTTGAAAAATAAATAGTAATTATATTAAGAACAACATAAGCCTTACTCATATATTTTAAATTTTATATTGATAGCTCTTTATATTTCAATTAATTTTATTCTTCCTGGCAAAACATGCCAATTCAACCAACTATAAATGAATTAATGATTTCATATTTTTTGTCAAAAGAGCAATCTAATTAATAATTTGACGATGGTGAATATGGAGGGTATAGTAACGAATCTTATATAGACTTAATTTCAAAATGTTAGATATACTATAGAAATTTCAAGGCATTTAAATATAATTATGCTTATTATTCTATTCAATATATTTTTTAATTTGTTTCAAATATAAGTATAAATACTGCATCAGAATTTAAAACAATTATTAGTGAAATATTTACTTTTCTTTGGACGACCAAATGTTAGACACATCTATATTTAATTTTATTAAATATATTTTCGTGACCGTTTAATATTATTATTTTTTGGGATTTTCGGTCAGTAAATAATTTTTTTTTTATTGCTTTGTTAACGTTTCGATTCAATATAGAACTATCCTCAAAACAATTCTGCAATAAACCTTATTTTTATAAAATGATGTAAATTTGCGTTTTTTCGTTGTGTTTCGTGTGGGTTCGTTATTGAACCGAAATGCTAACAAACAATAAAAAAATTAAAATTTATTAACTGACAGAAAATCCCAATAAATAAAAAAATAATCATTTATATTTATTGTTTCTTAACACTCTAGAGCTTTCTTCACAATTTATCAGTTTAGTTCAGTTTATTCATCAGTTTATCCTGTTGATTTTTATAGAAAACAATTTAAATTTTGTAATTTATTTTGGGAAAAAATAAATGTTTTTCAGAAGAAGAAATACAGTTATAAATTATTTCACTGCAAATAGGATGAGTTGTAGGGACATATGGCAAGTCGCTGTTTACGAAGTTTTTCATCAGTTGATGAGGTTTGGCGAAACATAGGGAATTCATCGTTCAACCTGCAATTTAAGAGGAGAAAAAATAATTATTATGGGAATTGCCAATTGCACAAGGAATGTCCAAGGATTATTAAAAAAGTTCGAAAATATTGTAAGTCAAAAATTGAACAGGAAACCAGCATTAAATACTAGCAATACATGGCCGAACTAGTCGGAATGTCATGGGCTCAGTAGTGGGAGGAAATGCTTTCTAACGACAAAAAAAAACTTGATGGGTTACATGGTTTTTCCATTTCCCCAAAGAAAAAAAAATATCGAGATAACAAATGAAAGGAGAAAGTCTTATAGGTCTCATAAATATCATTGAAAATATCTGGGGATACTTTCAAGAGAAATTTGTAGTGAATCTAGACAATTAATAGATACAGGAGATTTGGAAAGTGCTATTCAGGTTTAATGGCAAGAAATTCTACAACAAACAATAAAACAGTTGTGTGATTATATATATATATATATATATATATATATATATATATATATATATATATATATATATATATATATATATACATGTTTGTGCGCGCTGCTTCACGGACGGAAAAACATGTATTGGGTTTTTTCCAGGAGTACATCCGGTTGTCGAGTTGGTGCCTATCGGGAGCTTGCAGATGTTTCGCCAAAATCTCATTTGGCTTCTTGGGTGCTTACTGTCGCCAGGTTCGAGAAAGACGAACCTCGAGACAGTAAGCATCCAAGATGCCAAATGAGATTTTGGCGAAACGTCTGCGAGCTCCTGACACGGACCAACTCAACAACTGGATGTATTCCCGGAAAAAAAACAATATATATATATATATATATATATATATATATATATATATATATATATATATATATATATATATATATATGTATATATATATATATATATATATATATATATATATATATATATATATATATATATATATATATTTTATTATAAAACATTACTTTCCGGAGGTATATATATATATATATATATATATATATATATATATATATATATATATATATATATATATACCTACATGAATTTTTACTTCTTTACTCTTACATGCTTTCGTTGTCCTCTGATCCACGTGCAGGACTTTCTGCCTAGTCTTGTAATGCCGAGCATATATCTTTTCATTCCCCTCTGCGCTACCCTAAGTTTTTACCTGATTACAATGTGAGTGTCCAGATTTCACTTCCGTATGGTATAAACTTTCCCAAACCATTCCAAGTTGGTGGTAACATTTGCTTTAACGATATACCAATAACATGAAAACAATTGACGTTTTTTTTACCTACCTACCCATACCAAAACCTATACTAATACCCATACTACCTAACTAATATTCTTTATTCAAATCAAATGTATATTTTATTAAATTTCAGAATATTTAGAAATAATGTCTTTCTGAACAGCAAACTTTTGGTGTCAATTATTAAAATCATCCCCAAAACTAAGGAGTAATCAAAAACAATCAAAAATAGAACTTGCAAGATTACGAGCTTCCGAATCTTGTTTCGTCTATTAAGTTGAATGCATTCCATTTGTATATAGAGTTTAATGACTCTGGTTGATAAACTTATCAGAAAAACTCGAAAATAGAATATTTTAGAGGGTATTGGATATAGTATTATATAATTATTAAAGAACGAATATTTTATATTTTAGAAAAAGAACTAGATAAAGTAGACTTTAATATATTAATTTTCGAATTAATTTTTATGGTGGTGATACAAGCCCTCTCAATCAGATGATATAATAATAAGTATCAATCATTAAGTGTAGCTGATCGGCATTCATTAGATTCAATGCAATCTTTAAAAGCGACCACTTTCTATATTTGAAAATAAAGTTTTGGCCGGTGTATATTGTCCATCTTGAAAGAAAGAATATTATATGAAAATGAAAAATGCTTATGTTACAATCTACAAAAACCTCAGGATGACTCACGAAGATTTATGCACGGGTATATGTTTAAACTTGCTAGACAATATAAAAAAGATATGTTCTTGAATCAAGCAGCATTATCAAAATAATCGAAATCATCAGAAGCTCGACACAAATCCTCTATACCTTCCATAAATTACGAGGGTCGTTTGAAAAGTTCTCGGCCTGACAGCTATTATGTTAGCATGACTAAATTAGTATGTTATTTGTCAAGTTTGATTCGTTAGATAATCTGGTATGAAATTTCAGACGTGTGCGTTTATTTATTTATTTTTGCAGATCAGGTAAAGCGGGTTTTAACATTTTCTGATAAAATTGCTGTTTGGACTGTTATAAAGTACTTTGTTTTCACAGGTTTAACCCCGAAAGATATTCTAAAACGATTAGATTTCACTTCCACGGTTCAAAAAGTAAGCTGCTGAATTGAAATGTGGCCATACATCCATTAAAGATGCTGAGCGTTTGATACAAAATTATCGTTATAATAAGATTATCGCAAAATTCCATAATGTCGTATTAAATGATCGTCAACTGATCACCGTATGTACCGCGATCACATACGCGGTACATATTTTACATAGTGTTTTTAGAATGAAAAAGATTTCATCTCGATGGATGCTGCGTTTGTAAACAGATCAAAAAATCTGTCAAATAAACACTTTTGAAAAGAGTTTAGACTCGCATGCCATTGTGCTGAATTTTATTGTTGTTTTAAAATAGTAAATGAAACCTGACCTGACTAGCACAAACCAGATATGATGTAGTTGTCTGAACACTGGATGTGAGCAGGTGAAAGTGCTAAAAAAAAAACGATAGCAGATCCATCTGCAGGAAAAGACATGAGTGTAGTATACTAGCTGGCAATACTAGTCATATACTATAACAATACATGTCATATACTAAAAGGTGAAACAATCGCTTATTATACAGACATCTCGATAAACGTTTTCATCTCATTTTACACAGTGTTTTTGGAATAATTTTGAAAAGTGTTTAGACTTAATTATATGCGATGCTGCTCTGAGTTTCATTGATATTTTCTAGCATAAAATCAAACCTGGATTGACTAGTACACACTAGAGATGATGTAGCCGTCCGAATAGTGGATGTGAGCACGTGAAAGTGCCTCAAAGAAAGCGATAACAGATCCATCTCAGAAAAGGACGTGACTGTAGTTTTCTGTGATTCTCTATGGTACTTGCATCGGAAAGCTTCACTAACCAGCTAAAGTGTGCTATTCAATCAAAATATTCACTTTGGAACACGATAGTGCAACTACGGCTTTAGCTGTAAAACTCCATGCTTCGTAATGCTTCCGCGTGCTCTGTATTCGTTTGATTTGGCTCCCAGTAATTATTTTCCCTTCCAACTTAAGAAATGGCTAAAAATGGTTAAATGATGAGACAATCGCTTATTATACACAATTTTATATCATGTTTTGCTAAGGGTATTAAAAAGCTGGAACTGGTTGATCTAAATGTATTGAATTGAAATGAATACGCTGGAGTATTAAAAAAATTTGCCTATTGAAGATTTTGTATTATTTGTAAATTTGTGACATTCACTGAGCACCAACGCTTTCCATCGCCATCACTTCCACAGTTGAAACATACGAAAATTCGCAAATTCGAGTAAAGTCTGTGTTCACTGTTTTTTAATATTTTAAATATCGTCAAATGAATTCCACAGCCTATATAAAAAAGCTTATGATTATGAATAAATTAATATGATTATCAATATATAATATGATTATGAATATATAATATATATATATATATATATATATATATATATATATATATATATATATATATATATATATATATATATATATATATATATATATATATATATATATATATATTTTGTATATTTATTTATTATATGTAAGTGTTTTCATTTATTTCTTTTATTCAGTACACAATTAATATTGCGTACTCGGTAATATGTCATGGCCTTTGTTAAATTATTTTTATTGTTATTTTCCTTTGTTTGCACATCATTCACGTGGATCAAGAGAAGAATTTATGAACATTAATAAACTTGATATAAATATTATTTTGCTTTAAATATCCTCGTTTTTCATTGGCATTTAAAATGGTGTGCATTACAGTAAATGTTCGAAAGCGATTCACGAATAACGATTCCCGAGATTGTAGGTTTTGACCGAATAAGAAAGAAAATGTTTCTTCTAGAGTTGTTGACATGACATGACTACGTATAAAGTGTCAATCAATATTGGCATTTAGTCAATAGTTCAAGATAAAAACTTATAATGCAATGAAAATACCTAATCAACGAGGTTATGTGTTGTCATCTAAACATCAATTATATTCACGATGAAGTACTTAATGTTAAACACCGAAAACAAATTGAAGATTCATCCTAATGCAAGTGCAGTTAACTTGTTGGATATCAACAAGCAAATGCGAAGACTGCAAATAAATCCCATTGACATAGCATGTCGATTTTAACCTTTTAGTGGTCGCGCATGTTCTGGGAGACCGGCGCATTAGTAAAACAATGTTATTTTAAATGATCGGGTAAACTCGTTAGTCTCCGTTAGGTTCTTGTGTAAACATTGCCCCAGTTGTTTTTTTTGGAGTTGTTATATGCGTTAGAGATGCAAACATGACGTCTCAGACCGATTGCGACTGCTAACGCTATGAAATTTCTGTGATACGTGATTTGTCTTGTCTTGAAAAGTATATTTTTTTGGTAAGTATTTATCTGTTATTATTTTAGATTTATACAATTATCAATTTATATTTAAATAAGGATTACGAGAAAGAGCAAGAAAGGTTAGTGAGACTGTTGGAAGTAATACCTAGAGGAGATGAATATGACGATGAGGAAAAATCAGGAGAAGAGGATACTGTTGTGGAAAGATTTGAAGATAGCGACATAGAACGAGAATTTTATGTAAAGGAAGATGAAGAAATAAATGAAACTGGACCATATTTTATGGGAAGGGATAATAGAATAAAATGGAGTAAACATTGTCGTCTCAAAAATGTAAGAACTAGGAAAGAAAATTTAACATTTCACTTACCTGGCCCCAAAGACTGCATTAAGGAAAAAACGTCTCCTGTTAAAACAGGGGCATGCTTTTTTAATAACGAAATTATAAACAGCATTGTGCATTTTACTAACATTAAAACAGAAGCACAAAAGGATAATTTCAGTCGCAGCAGTGACATATATCCAACAAATATGGACGAAATAAGAGCACTTATCGGTTTATTATACCTTGCAGGAACGAGAATGGCCAACCATCTAAATACTGAAGACCTCTGGAAGACAGACGGATTTGGAATTGAAGTATTTTGTCTCAATGAATCTCAGAAAGTTTCGCACACTACTACGCTTTATCTGATTTGATGATGTTAATTAAAGAAAGGCTTGCTTTTCATAAGTTAGTCCCCATAAGGAATCTTTTCGACCAAATTTGACACAATGTTATAGCCATTTCTCCTACTTCACAGTTGACAAAAAGTTGACAAAAAGCAGAGGTAGATGTGGGTTTAGGCAATACATACCAAACAAACGAAATAGGTATGGTATTAAAATATTTGCGATATCTGATGCGAAAATGTTTTACACTAGTCAAATGAAAGTTTATAGGAAGTGCGATAGCAGTGGTTGAAAGACTTTGTCAACATATTTTCTCACCTTCATAGAAACAATGAGAAAAAATAAGCCGGAAATTCCTGATAAGTTTACACAGATGAATATCCAGTAGGATCAAGTATGTTCGGGTTTAATTGCGGGGGTACGTTAGTATCGTATATCCCAAAAAAAAAAAAATAAGAATGTGCTGTTATTTTCTACAATATACAGAGGGGATGATGTAAATTGTATAACTGGGAAACCTGAAAAAAATCACAGATATAAAGAAACAAAGGGATGAGTTGACGTAGTGGATAAACTGTCCTTTGTAATTTACAATGCAAAACATTGTAACTCGACATTATCTAGAAGAGAATTTTTGATTAAATTGTCTTCCTCATTGTTATATAACCATCAGAAAATCGTACAATGCTCACTAATATCCCCAAAACAATAAAACTACGACTCCGAGATATTTGTAACTTAAGGTCAGAAGAAATACAAAATTTACCATCTCCAGGAGCAGTGAGATGTAGCTATTGTGGCTGGAGATAAAATAGAAAAAAAAAATTCTTGCAAAGTCTGCGGTAAATTCACGGGTCTAGAGCACATAATCAGTGTATGTTCTGAGTACTACGCAAATGCTAACTCATGTTTTTACTTTACTTTATAATCTGCATGCTATGTTTAAGAATGAAACCAAAGATTTTTCTGTGTAAAAATAGATTACTTATGAATAGGAATTTTTTTTTCTATTGGTTAAGGTTTTATGAACGTTTTTTATTTTTGTTATTCAAATTTATAGATAGGGTGAGCCATTATTTGGTTTATTTTTGGTCTATGTGAAAATTATGTTTTTTCTTTGAATAAATATTTTGATAATACTTCAGATATATTAATTTTATATATAATTTTGAGTTGCTCTTAAAATTATACCCAATTTTTAATTTTTGTATTTGTATATGTATTTTTTTTTGAACTGGTCTCGAAGACCGTGTGCGCTCACTGGTATAATTAAATTTGATGCGACCACTCAAGGGTTAAGATTATAATATAGTTATTCTACCAAATGATTTAATGGTAATAATTATTATATAATCTATGAGGTAACCTCGTAGTGATAATATAAATTCACTCGTGTTATGTTTAAGTTCTCTAATTTGTTTATTGTTATGATTCTTATAAGGAATAATACAAATACTTAGGAACATATTAAAAAAAAAAGTATATTAACCATTGAGTAGATCATGTTGAAAAGTAACATTGTTTCAGTATCCCAAATAGTTCATATACTTATTAAAAGGATTTCTTGATATGTCTCCACAAATTAAAATAATAAATTATAAGTACTCTATGGTAGCTATTCTCATAATTAATAATCTTGTGGTTAAATTAAAAAAACCTATACTATGTCTAAAATTGATTTGAAGTATCGTGATAGAAATATCTTTATAATTCATTATTTATGAGATAAAAAAAAAGAGATGGTTGTTTTTTATTCAATATTTTTGTATTTTATTTGATTATATATATTGTAATTCATCACTTTCAAGGTAACGTTAAAATAAATATTTCTATTTTAAAGCTCAGCGCCTGGTGAAAACAAAGTGCGAATGCGTTAATTTTAATGTGATTTAATGCATAACGAGATTGGAAATTTGTATCATAATGAATTTAATTTAATAAATTTATTCCATTTATGGTCTTTAATAAAACTAATTTGGAGCCGTGGCTAAATAATTTATTTTAATTTAATCAATTACAATCTTAACATTCAACAAGTAAATATAGCTTGAACACTTTTTGAGTTAATATATATTTTTTATTTCATCAATTCAAGCCAGTACAAGATCGGTTTTTGAATTTTTGGTTACCAGTTGCACTAGACTTCCTGATTTTGGTCGGTCTTGATTGTTGCTCCACTTAATAAAAAGTTGAGCAATGAATTCCAACGGGGTCCATGTTGAGAAATCAGCATCTGGCATCCACTTTCTGTTCATTGGTGTATCTAAGGTTATAGGTAATATGGCAAGCACTGTACTATTTGCCGGAAGACCACTATCGGGACTGGCTAAAGATCTAGTTAAATGATGAACAGCAGCTTTGGCAATACCTGTAGAAAATATAGTGTGTTTATTGAAAAATCCTATCTAATCAATACGTAAAATAGACCAAACTCACAAATAAGCTTTAAATTTTATTTTATTTTATTTTATATAAGATCTACATAGATTTAACAAACCTATAAGTTCTTTCAGATAAAAAAAATATTAAATGACAACAATGTTTTATTCTCATTAAGAAATAGTAAATCAGTTTTGCTAAAGCAAAAATAGTATCGCTTCAAATATTGTAGTTTCTAGGACACTGTATAAAGTGTTAAAGTGCTTCCCAATAGAGACGATTGGATTTTGTCAGCTATCCAATTCTTGACATTTACTGTCAATTGTTTTCAATAAGATTTACCATTTCACCAAGAACAAATTTTCGCTGCTACAACGTTTGGAAATAATTAAAACATTTTATCAAAATTCGAGAAGTTTTATTGCTGCTCAAAGAGCATTTCGTTTAAAACACGGTCGTCGTTCTGCTCTTTCTTATCAAGCCATTCGATGTATAATTGATAAGTTTGAATGTGAATTTATTCTTCATGGCCAAAAGCCACCGTCACGACTTCATAGTGGCCGTAGTGAAGAAAATATCGCGGCTATTCGTGAAAGTGTTGCCGAGAACAATAATATGTCCGTTTCGCGCCGTTCTCAAGAACTGGGCTTATTTAGGATGACCACCTGACGTATTTTGCATTTGGATCTCGGTTTACACCCATACAAAATTGTATTGTCACAAGAACTTAAGCCAACTGTCCATCAATTAGGTCGGGAGTTCGCAGATTGGGCGTTGGAAACAATGGAAAACGATCCGGATATTCATTTTCATCTGGATGATGCTCATTTTTGGTTAAATGGCTACGTCAATTAGCAAAATTGTCGTTATTGGTGTGAGTCAAACCCACAAGTGATTCATCAGGCTCCATTACATCCTGAAAGAATCATTGATTGGTGTGGATTATGGTACGGTGGCATTATCGGGCCGTATTATTTCAAGAATACTGAAGGACGAACCGTTACTCTGAAAGGCTAACGCTATCGTACCATGTTATCCGGTTTTTTCTTTCCGAAAATTGATGCGGACGAACTATATTTTCAACAAGACTGCGCAACTTGCCATACAGCACGCATTACGATGGATTTATTGAGCAATAAATTCGGAAAATCGGTAATTTCACGGAATGGTCCTTGCAACTGAACACCAAGATCTTGTGATTTAACACCTTTAGACTATTTTCTTTGGGGCTATGTTAAATAACAGGTTTACACCAATAAACCCAAGATTCTTGATGAACTTGAAGCCAACATTCGAGTAACCGTAGTCGCCGTACCACCCGATATCCTCCACCGAGTCATCGAAAATTGGATCAATCGGATTAAACAGTGCAAGAAGAGTCGAGGTGATCACTTGAATGAAAATTTGTTTAAATCATAAATTACATAAAATATACCATCTAATAAAAATAATGACCACCATCTTAGACCGAATTTTCTGTGTTTTATTTCAAATTCAAATTTTCTCGCTCTTATTGGAAAACCCTTTGTTTATCTTATTAACAAATAGGCGATTCAAAAGATATCATCGAATTGTGATTAATTCCGAGAAAAATTCGGTTTCATATAACAAATTTATTTCATATTTTCTGTCTAATATTTGAAAGGTTATTTTGTATCACTATAGACAGCTGAACATATTTTTTATACTTTGAAAGACTTTAACTTTCGATATTGTTTACTAAGTTTAGGTATTTTTTGAATTATATGGTATATATCCTAATTATCTATTTCAATTTTATATTACTTTTTTTTATATATAGGACCTTTCAAGAGGAATTTTTTATTTTGAATAAAATATTTACAATACAAATTGAGTCATGTATATTTTGAATATAATATCGTCGACTTATGTCGTTTTTTTGCTGCTGCTTCACAAATAAACAAGACGGCGCAAATTTGAAATTTGAAGAAAATACAAGATTTTTTATAAAAAACTTTAATATTGTCACCTTGTAACAGTAACAATGTCACCTTGGAATTCAATACATTTAGACCAAGGATTTTCCGACTTTAATGTAATACAATTATTCAGTTGAGTAAAATAGGTAGTTCTTTCAGCTTTAACCTTATTATTTGAAGGGAGTTTTTGTTCTATAAGTCAATTCTTTGGGAAGGGGAGTAATCGTCAAGAGCCAAATCTGATAAATATGACGTATGTGGAAGCACTTTGAACTGGAGGTAATGAAATATTGCAGCTACAACCTGAGACGTGTGATGGACGTTAAGCCTGAATAACACCGTTCAACTGGTTCAGTAGTAAAGCATCATACTTCTAAGTGATGTTCTACCCTTTTACACGAGACCCACAGAAAACCGTAACCATAACTTTTCCTACTTGCATTGCTGCTGTTTGGATTGTTACTTCATATTTGGAATCTATTAGTAAATCCATGTTTCATTTACTGTTATAAAACGTCAAAGAACAACGAAACTAAAAAATCCTTGACAGTGGAATCTAACTGAATATATCTTCGTCGGGGTATACAATCACAGCTCGAAGTTTAATTTTACACATTTTTCAGAAAATGTCAAAACTTGTTTGCTTTAACCAATCGCCATAAACAACCAAGTAAACACACCCTTATGAAACTTTGTAGCAAGCCGTCCAACGCATCGTACTACAAGTGTTTGCGCTATCTCTCCGAGAATTTTTCGAATCACCCTCGCAAATGTAACTCTACTTCCCGCTAACACGTGAGTTTTGTTTTTATTCTTGATTGTAGAAAATTTTTTTAAACCTCTCTTGAAATATAACCCCAAAGAAAGTAATTTAACAGTGTGCAATTTGGGGATATTGGCAGCCAATCTACATTGTCATTAGTAGTAAATTCAAAGAAGAAAACACGTTTAGGAAATTTGGAAGGAAAAAATTTAATTATTTTAGATTCTTCGTGTATACACCACATCAATCAGGAATATTTGAAGAATTTTGATAGAATTTTGTTTGTATAAAATGCTAAAATAATTTTTATAACTCAAGTTCCTTTTTTATAGCCCATTTTATAAAATCAAAATGATAGACAGAGATGAGACAGCGATAACGATATTTCTTATGATAATTAAACTTTAAATACAATTTTAACCCTCTCGTAAAATTCACAGTGTTATGATCCTACTGTCCACAGCGTGCAAAATTCGTGAAATTTACATAGATGAATAACTAGGCTGAAGGTGGGTTAAAAAGTTAGTTATTATCCAAAACATGCAGGGTGTAAGGGAAATAAATTTCGTAAAGTTAACCCTATGATTCTTCATATTATTTGAAAGAAAAAAGTTCTTTATAACAAGGACTAAAAAACTAAAGGTTGAAAGCTATCATTCTTATCATTTTAAGCAAATATTAGTAAGTTAATATTTAACGAATAAACTACAAATAAACTAATGAGCATTGTAAAAACAATTAAAAAATAAATTAAGAATCACCCCAGGCATAATGTAATGCGCCAAAATAGAAGTGGTAACGTCGCATTAACCAGTTAAAATGATCTTCACGACAAAGATTATTTCAGTGTGTATATTTAAATTATATTTAAAACCAAAATTGTATTCTGTATGCGAACATCACGATATGCTTCTTATTTACAGAGAAGCTTTAGCAACCACTTTAGAAATATACCAGAACTTTTTCAACCTATTCAGAAAAATAGTTTAAAACGGTGCTAGGCTTAAATAGATTCAAATGGTGGACACTTTAAACATTTAATTTAAAACAACAATTAATCATGTGATTTTTAATGTGACATGAATCGTTTAAAACGTGTTTTGGTGTGGAAAATTAGTGCTAGTAATTTCAATTTTGATATTAACCGACAATAATGTATTAGTTTTCCTTTTTTTTTGTAATAAAAGAAACCAAATTAATACTGAACTGTATGCAATAAAAGAGGAGGTATACCAATCAAACAAAAAACTGAATTGCATTCAGTTTTGGATTTTGGATACATGTTTTAAGGAAACTTTTGTTTCCAAAATGATGTAAAGAATTATTGGTCAACTTTACGAACAATATTTCTCTCACATCCAGTATATGTGTTTCAGCTTTTTGAATGACGTTTTCTATTTCTGCTTCACTAGACTAATTATGTCGATCCAAATATTATAAAATTTATGAACAAAATTATATAAAGAATAACCTTTGGAGTTTGTGTGGTTGAAGTTCAACATAGTATTCACCTTGCACAGTACTATAGTAACTTTTATAACTGACAGTTATTCAATATCTTCAACATTAATGTGAAGAAATATAGCTATCAGTATTTGCCCTATCAGCTATTGACACTAACTCCCTATCGTTGAAAGATCCTTTATAATGTAACTGATATGTATTTAAAGTTTTTGGATAATATATTTCCAGAAAATATTCACGGAATTAGCTAAGGATGAGAACACGATCAAAATGCGCTGTATAAATGAAATTTATATTTATTTACATAACTCACCATAACCAATCATTCCTGCAGTTGGTTCTAGAGCAGCTTTTGCTCCGGTTAATTGTAAAACTCCTCCTTCTTTTAGATATTTTGCTGCCAATGAAGCCGCAATAATACTACTGCAAACGCTCTGATTCCACATCATTTCAGAATTTTTCGCCAAGTCTTGTGATGCATTTCCACCAGCCCATCCACCTGAAAATAAAATGAAAAAAGTATAAATATTATTTCTGTCATAATGAAAATTAATATTATACAGTTGTTCAGGTATGGATTATATGGTAGTTCAGGGTGATTGTCATTTTATCGGTGCAACCATTTCTAAAGCTGGCATGCGCTGATATACTTTCATTAAGTTTTAAGAATCAACATTTTGTCCATATATTAATTTTATTAAAAGCTTTTTGGATTTTTTCTTTAGCTTCTTATTCTGTACTTCCCACAACTACCACTTCAGAACATCGGTGCGATACACCAAGTCATAATGGTCTCAATAAGTCATAAAGTCAGAAAGCTTATTTGAGTATGATTACATATTACTAGGGAATGACTAAAGTATTAGCGTTTTTGAAGTACTTAGTTTTTCACTGTTTGAAACATGTATGCGTTTCTTAGGACTTGTTCTAGGATCTGCAGCCATAGCTGCTCTTAAAACTTCGGCGTCAAGAGTCTGATCGATGACCTATTCTTTCCCTATGTTCAAGGCTCATGTCTCCCTCCCAGAATTTTTTAAACCAGAATTGAGCTGTGCGAAACTTCGCAAATAATATGGGCGGCATCATTAGTCGCTTTGAAGCCTTTTTTAAAGTAATATTTTAAATTTGACCCATTTATTTCTGTTAAAAACCGTAGACCGAATATTTCGTAGTGGAATCACTTTAATACTGAAGAACGAATGGTTATTGATCAGGGCAAAAAGTTGAAATCGAATTAACCTTCTATGAAATTAAGTAAAACCGAGGTCTACAGGGGATTGGGTGGGTGAAAGACTAAAACTGTTTTTGAATATGCTCGTTATGCTGGTTCTAACTTACATATATTTTTTGAAATATTCGTGTAGTGTTCGTGATATGATATGATTTTACCTTTTGTTACATTATTGAACATGGAGAAAGCTCCTTTTTCATGATTTTTTCGCGTGAGTTCCTTCCAGGCACTCACGCATGATACTCCAGCAGTAATCAGCCATCATATATTCATCCCATCGACCCTGGTATCTTTCTTCTATATGTTTTAGGTCCTTATGACATCGCTCTCCTTGTTAGGCACTGTAAAATCCAAGGTTGTCGAGAAATTTGCCCAAATGATTGTGGAGGTAGTGACTTTGATGCTCATGTTAAAATACATGTAAGACTTTTTTCGGCATGTTATGCACCAATTCGAGATAATTTTTGGACATATAATTCCGTAGGAAATTTTTTACAACATTGACACAAGATTCCTCGATATATAATTAAAACAGGAACCATTTTTATCCAATGCTTTGATATATTGTGTCACTAGTCCCAATTTTTTTGTGCAATGGAAGCGAAGTTATTTTGTTTCCCAACTGCCAAGTCTTTTCTTTTAGACCAGTTCGTTTTAATCCAATGCTCCTTTAGCTTTGTCTCCTTTAGCTTTGCTATCCCATAAACAGAGAAAACACGGAAATTTCGTGTAGCCGCTTTATTGGTTCAATGCAAAGTTTTTTGAAATCAGCGCATATAACCCACTTATGACCATGGTAGTTGAGTTTTGCCAATACAAGAAATATGGTTTCATACTCACTCTTTAATTCAAATTAATTTAGTACTCCATTAATTTAATTTAATTTAATTCAATGAGCAATGGGAACCGCACCATTGTTTGCCATTATGCAGCAAAACATATTTCAAACCCTGCTTGGAACTGTTGATAAAAAGTCTCCATTAATTTGGCTGGTAGTTCAAGAAACCCATTTTTAATAAAAGACCGCCGGCATAATTAAAAAAAAACTTCATTTTCTGAGAAAAAAAAAACAGAAGCAGTTCATTTTCTCGAGTACGATAACATGCAATTTTAGTACCTAGAGAAAGTAAATTTCTCTCTTTGAGTCTGGATGCCAACAGTTCTGATCTTTCTTTTGAAAGATCGAGGTTTCTGATAAGGTTATTAAAAGCATCTGAAGTGAAAAGTAAGGGTTTTGACGACGTAGCTTCAAAATTACTTCACTTTCTTCGCTAGTATTGGCTTGCCTATCTTCGGATGTACTACATTCTGTATCTGAAAGATCAGACAGGTCACGAAAAGTTGGAACAGGGTGGTCTTCTGAATCAGAACAAGTCTTTTAGAATATACCATATTGGGATAGGTAACTTTTTCCGTATACCATGACCTTGACTAAGCAAAAATAGCAGTCATCGTAGTGATTTTTTGGTTCCCTCCAAATCATAGGCACACCAAACTTCAATTGAGTTATTTTACCATTCGTCCATTGCCTTAAATGTTCACTACATATTTTGAAAACATTGTTTGGAATCCATGGTTTATCAACGTCTTTGATTTTCAATTTAAAGTAAGCGAAATACGCATTTTGCGCAAATTCATATATAGATTTTCGAAACTTTTTCACCGTATACTCGCCATAAACGTAACAAAAAGTGTTCGGGTTATTTAAACACGATCGTTTCGAAGATGGCATCTTCCAGGTTTTATTTACTAACTTTTTTAATTGAACAAACAACAAACATAAACAAACAAGTTAAATGGCTACTGAGAATGAAATATTATCAATGTGAGTAGATTAAAAACTGTACGAACTTTTAATATTCTAATTTTACTGAGAGTGTTGCTCCACACGATACTTTAAAATTACGTTTAAGTCTCAGCGGCACCAATTTCTTTTTATTTTGTAGACTTGTGTAATTCTGTATTTATAAACAAAGGAAACAATGCAAATACTTTTTTTACACTCTAGTATTTTACAGGACCAAGAGAACCAAGGAGAATATTCATGTTATTGTTTGTCTGCTTTTTGTCAGGATTGCTTTGTCACCTACATTATTGTACGTGCACCTTTATAAATCTATATGATCGCTTGAAAAAAATATAGAAAAATCAATAAAAATTATTTAAAAAATTACATATTCCACATTTGCATATATACACATGAAACGTTATAATTAGTATTAAATAGTATATTTCCCTGTTAAACTAATTTTATAAAAATGATATATTTCTTATCTGAGCAGTAGTTACTACTATATGAATATACAAACAAGCTCTGCCTTCAGGTTTGTTAAAGTAGGTAATCAGTGAACGTGTATCGTTCAGTATGTGCTTGACCTCATTGTTTGTAAAAGACCAATACCTTAACAAATAATCGTTCTTGACCACGACTCAGTTTTTTCTTGGTGAAAGCTTTAAAGTATTTCTTGTGATTTGCGAGTATATTTTAAAAACAATTATAGAATTCGAAGTAATAACTGTTGTGTCACTATAATCTTCGCCTATTTTTACAAGCAAATCGTGTTTACAGAGGTGTGTTTTACAAAAAAAGTGTATTCTTTATGAATTGGGTGTGGCAGTATAGAGAACTGTTATTTTACAAATTGATAGGTGTTTACTGTTACATTCTATTTCGTTAATTGATGGATGGCGGTAGAAGAAGAAGCAGACGATGTGGTAAAATAGATAACATAAGTTAAAAACAGAAACAAACGATGAAAGAAGTTGAAGGACCATGAAGCACTACGTTATTACCGTAAATGTATTATTCACGATTATTTAGACATACCAATATGTGTCATAATATACAGATTTTTCTAATAAGGGTGTGAGAACTCAGGAACGTAATGAAACGTACTAACGGCAGGACTATTTGAAATGTACATGTCACTCAAAGACTGCTGTGTTCAGTACATGTTGTCAATTTAGCGTGGAAAGATACATGATTAAACAATGCGTAAAAATGAATCGTATCCACCATCAAAATGTATGTTCAGTTGATCGGACTTTTCGAACATTTCCGACGAAGCGTACTTCTGGCTTAAGGGAGGTTACCTTTTTATCATCAGAAAGTCACTGCTTGATGCGCTTTTGCGATCATGGATCTCGTATTACTGTTAATGTTGAGCGTTATAGAAATATGCTAGCAGGTTATGCTAAATCTCTGGATCAGAAATATACACCGAACAATTCTTGACTTTACACGAATCATTTAGGGCACCACTGAAACTATACCATGGGATATGTGTGAAAGAGTAATCGAAAATAAGGTTTCTAGAATGCATTCCACCAGTCGAAACTGAGGAGGACATATGAACCACATTATTTTCAAAACATAATGCCATTATTTTTTCTTCAAGATGAAGTAACAATTATCGAATTATATATGTCATAATATTATTTGTTGTTATAATTTGTCATTGTGTATTATTTTGAAGCTATAGCACTGTTATTGGACAACCCTTTTTATCTGAAAATTATAAGAACTAAAAATAAATTGGCAGAAGTTTAAAAAGAAATCTGTACTCTGCTGAATTGAAATCTTAGTTACCAGAACAGCCTAAAAGTGGTTTAAAGTTTTAAGTAGAATGTTTTATGATTACGAATTTTTAGCCACTTAACAATAATCTAGAGGGGTAATTTGTGTATACTTAACTGAGACTGGAAGCATTTTAAACTGGCAAGTGTGTATTGCAGGATTTATCACTAGCTATATAACATAGCCAATAAGTCTCCGGTCTGACATATAGATGTCGTCACTTACGAAAAATCCTTATCAATGGTTGATTGTGTCAACTTTCAAATGTCATGTGTAAAAATTTTATGACAATCTGTCCACTGGTTTCTGTGCTTTAAGTGACAATACTTTTGTTATTTTCGAAACAATAAAAAAAAAGAATTTCGGGTGTTGGTTGAGTATTGTTCGAGTGTTGGCTAAGCAAGAAAAATACCGTTGAAGCACAACAATGGCTTGATAAACATTACCCGGACTCCACCTCAGGAAAATTAGTCATAATTGATTGGTATGCTGAATTCAAAGGTGGCCGTACAAGCACCGATGATGCTGAAAGCTCTGGACGTCTAGGTGGTCCAGGTACATCAGACAAGGAGTAGGAGTAGTTTAAGCGAAATAAAAAGGATTTTTTCATGCGATATGTGACAATGGATAAAACATGGATCCATCACTACACTTCGAAGTCTAATCGGCAATCAGCCGAGTGGACAACAGCTGGAAAAATCCGTCCAAAGCAACCAAAACACAACCATACTCAAGCAAAGTTATGGCCTCTGTATTTTGGGATGGCCATGGTATATTTTAAATCGATTATCTCGAGAAAGGTAAAACCATCAATAGCGAATATTACATAGATTGGGGCGTGTGAAGGACGAGATTGCAAAAAAGGATCTAAATGAACAAAAAGTGCTGTTTCACCAAAACAATGCACCGTTTCACAAATCGTTGGCAACGATGGCTAAATTGCATGAATTGCACTTGGAATTGCTTCCTTATCCACCGTATTGTCTAGATCTGGCCACCAGTGATATTTCCTGTTCTCAGACCTCAAAAAAATGCTTGCTGGAAAGAAATTTCACTCCAACAAAGAGGTAATCGCCGACATTGAAGGATATTTTGAAGACAAAGAGAAATCGTTCTATAAAAAATGTGTAGAAATGTTAGAAAAGTGTTGGAATGTTTGTATTGCTCTTCAAGGAGAATATGTTGATGAATAAACTCAAAATTTGCAAAAAAGTGTGTTTCATTACTATCACAGGTAAATGTCAGTTAACAGTCATCCTCGAAACAGTTCTACATGTAGCTTTAACTACTTGTCGAACATACCGACATGAAATTCGGTTAATGGCTCAAAATTACATTGGAAATGTACTCATGTCATTTTAGCACTTTTAATGGAACCATTAGAATACCGCTTAACTTAAAACCATCCGCAAAAGTCTCCCAATATAAAACAAATATTTAAAGAATGCATTTTCTGCATTTTATGCATACGCCTTCAGAAATATAAAGGTAAACAAGCAAAAACTGTATATATATTTTAACTTTAATTCGAATATGTATACTGGTTGTACTTATTTATCCCCCAATATATATATATAAATATAAATGCGTATTGGCCTTGATCTGATTAAATTTCTAAAGAGCATAGCGAATATGGTCTATTGATAATTTAATCATATTATTGATTTATAATGTACTGATTTTTACATTCATCATTTTCGTTAAAGGAAAATTTGTTGGTTAGTCATATATAATTTACCTGCTACACAAAAAATTCCATCCAGCTTTTCCCCATTCAAAGCATTTCCGACTGAATTAACCAAAGATACTTCTTGTTCCACAAAGTTTTCATTGAGTTTGACAGCAATATTGACGTCAGCGTTTGGGTTTTCCGCAAGGTCAATGCAAGCAACCCAAAAATTAGCCGATTTGAATTGTTCAACGCATATAGCACCCAGAGCACCTCTGCCACCGTAAACTACAACGCGTCCAGCAACCATTTTTCAACGTCCAAATAACGCAAAACTACACAAAATTGCACTGAATAAACTTGTTTCTCGAGCTGCAACGAGATACCGACTAAAAGTGAGAGCGTTATAATAATTATTATTCTAAGGCTGAAAAACTTGACCGCGACTTGGGTTTCCTTTCTAGATTGTTCTGAATTTTAATAACGTTATATTTAATATCTTTCTTGATAACAGTGTCAAGGATATTGTCAATTTACTGTGAAATTGTTAAATCATTTGGTTTTTGATAAACAAGTTTTTCTTCTTCGTGCTTATATTATTTTATTGGGAATTTTAAACTGTAGTTTCGAAGAATTACATAGACAGGAATTTTTGTTGTTTTTAAATCACAAAGAACATGACGTCAGGTATACATACTTAAGTTTGCCTCGAGTGGTTTAGGTTTTTCTTGTTAAATTGTAATTAAATAATGAATATACTTAAGTGTTATTTTTATATTAATTCAACGAATTGTTCGCATGAAAAGAGATGTAAATTTGAACACTGTACCTCGGGATATTAAATAATCGTTGCTCTATTAAGATCAAATATAATGCGATATTATATACTCACTGAGTACTTTCATATACATTTTATTTACGGAAATAGATATTACGAAAATATTATTATAACATAATGTATAATGGATACGAATATAATGTATATGAATATAATGAATGAAATATTTTATACAGGGTGTTTCATATTGTTATACTCAAATGGTGGACGCCTAAAATAGACGTAATTCTAAGACTAAAAAAATATAAAAGTGGTAGGTCGACGTTTATTTGTTCCGAAGTTAGACGCCTATGAAATTATGGATATATGTATGTTGCCTATATGCTATATCTATGTTTTAAAGTATTAAGCTTCGGTAAATATATAGACTAAACAATTTTAGAGAATGACACCTTTTAGATTTTTTATGATTTGTAATAAAAATTACTCTTATTTTTCACAATGTAACTTTTTTACATAACTTAGCAATGTATAATTATGAATAAAGTATTGTTTATATTCAGATTAATCCCATGTATGCCATTTAAATGCTCGGTAAATTCATTTTGGAAATTGATATTGTCTTAGAAATAACGTAAAAATGAGTTCATAGCTGTTATAGTAATGGTTTAATAAAAAAGAACAAAACAAAAATACAAAAACAACAAAATAATCATTATTATTACAATTGACCAACACCCCAAGAAAAAACAAACAAATATACTATATATATATATATATATATATATATATATATATATATATATATATATATACCTACATATATATTCCTATATATATTCCTACAAACCCCGCATAATTCATGAAGCAATTGAAATCGAAAAACGTCCTAACTGCTTAAACAAGAGGGACGACGGTCTTAGAGTTCCAAATACATGGAAACCGCTTATTTCCAAATTACCCATCCGAAACCCTTCCAGTCAAATGTCCACCTCCCGTCTCACCCCCTCCCCTCAACCGAGCGCCCTACCTACAACCTCACCTATTAATACAGAGGTCGCGCCGTTCACGTTCTTTTCTAATTGTGAACTCTGGGGAGTAGGCAGATTGAGGCCTCGGGGTAAATCAACTAGGTTCTCTTAAATCCCTTCAAAATGGAAGGCGAAACGTCGATATTTTATAAATCTAAAACGTGGTTCTACCCGAGAACCTAGTAATTCTAATATATATATATATATATATATATATATATATATATATATATATATATATATATATATATATATATATATATATAGGGGGGAATATAGAGGGGAATGGAAAGATGTATGCTTGGCATTACAAGACGAGACAGAAAGTCCTGCGCATGGATCAGGGAACAAACAAAAGTCTGTGACATCATTGGAAGAGTAAAACAGTTGAAATAGAGATGGGCAGGCCATATAGCGAGGCGATGGGACGACAGATGGACCAAGGCAATCCTGGAGTGGATACGGCTTGATCGCAAACGTCCGCGAAGAAGACCGAAAGCACGATGGACTGATGACATCGTTAAGTATATTGGACCCGAGTGGCAGAGGAAGGCCCAGGACCGTGAAGGTTGGAAGCATGCTGAAGAGGCCTTCATCCTGCAGTGGATCGATACGGGCTGATGATGATGATGATGATGATATATATATATATATATATATATATATATATATATATATATATATATATATATATATATATATATATATATATATATATATATGTATGTATATATATAATCTTGCCAGTGTTTTATGTAAGGTCCGACCACCAGCTTTTAACATCTCCACCGTCATACTATCCTCTCCTGGAGCCTTGCCATTTTTCATCGAGTCTATAGTCTTTGTCACTTCCTCCACCAGGATATCCGGCATTTGGTCTTCAGTAGGCATTGCTGTTCTTGGCTGATTCTGATCCTCATATAACTTTGAATAAAATCTTCGGACAACCTCTAACATTTCCGTTCGTTTTCTGCATATTGTACCATCCTCACGCATTAAGGAAAACATTTGTGTCCTTTTCCTTCTCAGCTTCTGCTTAGCTTTGTTAACTCCCCTGTTTTCTTCCAGAGTTTTTTGCACTGGCAAGATTATACACAAAATGTCTCAAACAACAAAAAGTACCCAGCTTATGGAAAAATTCAGAAGTGATTCTTTTACATAAGAAATGAGCACGGGAAGATTTAAAGAACTACCACCCAATAAGCCTCCTATCCGTGGTGTACAAAGTTTTCACCAAGATAATATACAAAAGAATACTAAGAAAACTTAATGACGCACAACTAAGGGAGCAAGCAGGATTCAGAAGTGAATTCAATACATTGGATCATATCCAGGTTCTACAGCAGGCCATAGAAAAACACAACGAATACACTATGCCACTGTACTTGGCATTTATCGATTATGAAAAAGCATTTGGTTCAATCTCAAAGCGGGCCATAATAGATGCATTGCTTAATCAGGGTGTAGAGAAAGCCTATGTAAACATACTAGGATCGATATATGATGAAGCTACAGCCACAGTCCACCTTGACGATCTTGAGGTGGGAATAAATGTAGAGCGGGGCGTACGGCAGGGGAACGCAATATCGCCTCTTCTTTTCTCAGGATGCCTGGAAGAAGTGTTCCGTAAGCTGGATTGGGAACAAGATGGAATAAGGATTTATGGTGCGTACTTATATCATCTTAGATTCGCAGATGATATCGTTCTCCTTTCACAAGACCTTGGAAGAATAAAGCAATTGAAATGGAAGTGGGCAGGCCAAGTAGCGAAGCGATGGGACGAAAGATGGACAAGGGCAGTCCTGGACTGGATACCGCTTTATTTCAAACGTCCACGGAGAAGACCGAAAACACGATGGACTGATGATATTATTAAGTATATTGGACCCGAATGGCAAAGGAAAACTCAGGACCGCGAGAGTTGGAAGCATGCTGAAGAGGCCTTCATCCTGCAGTGGATTGATACGAGTTGATGATGATGATGATGATATATATATATATATATATATATATATATATATATATATATATATATATATATATATATATATATATATATATATATATATATATATATATATATGGAGTTTTTCAACTTCTTTGGACTGCGTCCAACGATACAACAGTAGCCAGGAATTATACACCCCCGACCGTTGGGTTCCACAATCTCATGTGGAACGCACAACAACCTGCGTCTTCTCCATAATGAGCCATGGTTAGTTGCTTGACCGAGAGGAAGCCCCACCAATCCCTTACATTGGAGGGTACATGTTTCGTCTGGTCTGGTCTGGTTTCGTTGATGGTTAGACTCATCAGGGTACCGACATATGCTCTCTCGCCAAGAATAAAAAGTACCTCTCCACAGTCAAACAACACATATTTTCGCCGACTTCTCGTCGGATGGCTTATGAATGGAGTTTTTCAACTTCTTTGGAATATGTCCAACGGGACAACAGTAGCCAGGAGTTATACACCCCCGACCGTTGGGTTCCACAATCTCATGTGAAACGCACAACAACCTGCGTCTCCGCCATAATGAGCAATGGTTAGTTGCTTGACCCTTGATGAGCAATAGTTGTTGCTTTTTCAACTTATTTGGGCTGTGTCCAATAAAAACTCCATTTATAAGCCATCCGACGAGTAGTCGTCGAAAACATGGGTTGTTTGATTTTGGAGAGGGACTCCCTATTCTTGGCGAGAGATCATATGTCGGTACCCTGATGAGTTTAACCACCAACGGACGAAACATCTACCCTCCAAAGTAAGGGATGGGTGGGGCAGTAGTCGACTTGTGTTTACATCATAAAGTTATTCGTGATTAAGAATGTCAGTTTATGAGCCAAATTCTCGTTATTTGCGAGAGGTGTTAATTTATTTTTTTAATATGAAGAAATCTGTGGCTGAAGCTCACCGAATGCTCTCAGATCCTTATGGTGAGACTGCTATGAGTCAAAAAACGTGTTGTAAGTGGTTTCAACACCAAGGGCGGTGATTTTCACGTTGAAGACCGGTATAGCGATGGAAGAGCGAAAGTTTTTGAAGATGAAGAATTAGAGGCATTCCTTAATGGAAAGTCGTGTCAAAGACAAGATGAGTTGGCAAGATCATTGGGAATGTCTCAACAAGCAATTCCAAAATACCTGGGAATGGCCCAAAATATTGGATTGAAGCAAGGATATTGGGAGCCATACGAGTTGAAACGGAAAGATGTTGAACGCCGTTTGTTTGTTTGTGAACAGTTGTTTGAAAGGCAAAAACGGAAGGGATTTCTGCATCGCATTGTGACTGGAGACGAAAAATGGGTTTATTACGATAACCCCAAGCGTCTAAAATCATAGGGATATTCCGGCTACGCTTCCAAACCCCTGCCAAAACGAATTTTCACGGCTCTAAAGTCATGCTCTGTATTTGGTGGGACCAGCTCGGTATTATGAGCTGTTACAGCCATCTGAAACAATTACAGTTGATCGTTATCGAATGCAATTAATGTGTTTAAGCCGATTGAAAGACAAACGGTCGCAATACAACAAAAGATACAATAAAGTGGTTTTGCAGCAATGCCAATGCTCGGCCCCTTGTTGCGAAAGTGGTCAAAACATACTTGGAAAACATTGAAATGGAAAGTCCTACCCCACCAGCCGTAATCTCCAGACGTTGCTTCCTCTGACTATCACCTGTTTCGATCGATAGCACACGGCCTGGCTGACCAGCACTTCCAGTCTTATGAAGAAGTCAAAAATTAGATCAATTCGTGGATCTCTTCAAAAGGTGACCAGTTTTTGACAATAAAGCCTTGAATTTAAAAAAAAAACGGCGGTAGCAGAGTTGTATACTTTTAATATATATATATATATATATATATATATATATATATATATATATATATATATATATATATATATATATATATATATATATATATATACATTTTTGCTCAAAAATAAGAGATTCAGACATGTAGTTTATGATTTGAACAAGACTTCAACCAAATGGTCACCACGGCTTTTTTTGCAGACACGATCCGCTCGCGGCAATTTTTGATGATCCTGATTTCGAGCTGCATGGCGACTATACCTTGCATGGCGACTATGGCGACTATGATATGCAATTTATGATTTGAAGAACATTTCTTTCAAATGACCACCATGTCTCTTTTTGCAGACACGAATCCGCTTGCGCTAATTTTCGATGACCCAGGCGCACATTTCGGGCTATATGGGGACTATGGCTTGATGAATGTTAATTTCCAAGTTGCCAATAGTCGCGGGTTTATTTATATAAACCTGGGTTTTCACATGGCCCCAGAGAAAATAATCTATAAAAAGAGTTAAGTCACTTGATCGCAGCGGCCAAGCGATGGGGCCATTTTGTGAAATTAATGAGCTTGCGAACTTGGCTAGTAGTAAGCTCATGTTTACTCGAGAAATATGCGATAGTGCTTCAGGACTCTTATGTATCACGGGTGGATTCGCACCAATACCGACAATTTTATTTATTGACTAAGCCATTGAGCTAGAAATGAGCCTCATAAGAGAAGGTGATTTTGCGATGAAATTCATTGTAGACTTTTATCGAGAACCCAATCGGCAATTTGACGACGAATACGATGGTTGGTTGGCTTCAATTCTTGTACCATTATCATTTTATACACCAGTCGGTAGGCTTCTCAATGGTTAAGCACCAAACCTAGGGTTGATAGCCTGAGGTGGGTACTGATCGGGGTTATCGGTAGCTGATGATCGTGGTTCGGAACCCACGTTAAGCTATAGGTTCAATCGCTAAATAGCTTTAGTTGGTGATGCGCCTCTGACCATAACCATGTGTAATTGTGACATATATTTTTAAAAATTGATATATTTTTAATAAAATGTTTTTTAATTATTTTTTGCCTCAAAAGTAAAATATTTTTCGGCCGAAGAACTAATTACCTACCTAAATATTTTAATGTGTTTTCATAATTGTGAGTTTATCCCACTAATAATATGACGGACGATGCCCATAAACGCCTGGATTGATCATTAAACAACAGATGTCCATTAACATTTAGAAGACACCAATGATATTACTATTTTATTTATACTCCACACAGATAAATTAATAGTTCGCGTCATGGATTATCTTTTATCGGCTCCATTACCAGTTTATCATTCGAAAACATCAATTTCTGAATAGGCACATCGATACATTAGATCACTTCAATAGACCAGCAGATCTATTTGTTGCGCTAAAAGCTTAGCTAGTTAATAATGCAATATTAAAGGAAATCAATAATAATATATATCCGATTGCAAAGTTTTGATTGGAATTTGGGATCATAAACATTAACGACAGATTACATGATTAATGGATCATTAAATGACCTAAATAAGCATTAGATTTCCCTTTAGAATCTTCCATGAATAAATTATTTAAAAAGTTGCGCAGTTAAATATTTATTTAGATTTTGTGTATCTATTTTTGTATGATCGCATTTTCGTGGCTGAATTATTTATATGATTTCCGAATATAGTGAAAATTTAGACATAGGTCTAAGTTTTCGTATTTAAAATTAATTTCCATAAGGTAACGGCTCTCAGTTCAATTTATTTAATTTGAATTTTTTTCTCACCAAAAAATTGCATATTGAATGGTCTTCAAATGTTTATCAAATGTTGTTTTTCTGAATTACTGTGGATGCAGTATCATATCGCAGAAACTTGATAGTCAATCGTCGTCATAATTTACGGAGGGAAATCATTTCAGAAATGTCTTATCTAATAAATTAATTATTTTACACCTATTTGCTGTTTAGTATTCTATATAGCAAAATATTCATCATAGGAGGTGACTTTAAAGCCAAAGATGCCCACTTGGGATCAAGATTAACGACCACTAAGGGTAGTAATCGATTGCTTGAAGCAATCAAAGAAAATAAAAGTAAATCTTTGTCAACAGGGAAACCTACATACTGACCAACAGATCCACAAAAGGTTCCAGATTTAATTGATGGATGTCTCAATCTTTAAAAATATTTTCGCAAATTACTTGTAAATCGAAAAAAGTTAGAATATGAATTCAAATCATTCACCCACCAATTGTCCTAGCTATTAGTGAACATACTATTATGAAAGATAATAATTCGATATTAATAAATACATTAACAGACTGGCATGAGATTAAATCATCTCCTGATGATACTAACATGGTTAGCGAAACGTGCGTCGGGCAGTTTAAAAAAGCGTTTTGGTGTTTAGTGGTAAATCTCTTCAAGTTTAGACTGGCACAGCTTCAAGCTAGACCTAAAAATAAAAATATCAATCTATTAGTCCTTATTTGTAAAACAAGTCCAACAATCTGCTTAGGACAATACTCCCACCATCAAATATAAGACTAAAGGAAATAACTATCCAAAAGCGATAAGAGACCTAATAGTCGAAAAAAGTAAAATAAAGAGGAAATGGCATCAAGACTACCCACGTATTAAAAACGAATCAATTAGTTCATACCTAAGTGAACTGACGAGTGACATTAGCACTGCCTATTCACTAGTGAAAGCTACTAAAAGATTATAAAACCGTGAAAATTCTTCCAATTAGAATAGAAAATGGTAGGCGGGCGAAAAATATTCAAGAAAAAGCTGACAGATTTGCAATTCATTTAGAAAATACATTTCAACTAAATGAAGATGATGACATCTTGGACCAAGAAATTAACCAGAAAGATGTGGTGATCAATCAAATCACCCCCAAAGAAGTCATTAAAGAGATTAATGAAGATATAAATCCACCGAAGGCTCCTGGATTTGATCTCGTTAATGGAGAAATCCTGAAACAGCTCCCTAGAAAACCAATAGTTAAACTGACATATCTAGTAAATGCAGCATTTAGACTAAGGTATGTACCAGTGATGTGGAAAGTAGCAGAGATCAAAATTATTCCCAAACCTGGCCAAAACCCATAAGCATAAATGATAAACGAATTCCATTTTCAAATACAGCTAAATATCTTGGTATTACCCTTGATGCAAGGCTACGCTGGTAAGCCCATATAAAAAAAATAACTTACGATTAAATATAGAAAATTGTACTGGTTGTTTGGAAGATACTTCACTCTAACTCTTCGCAATAAACTTATGTTATATAAACAGATACTTAAACCGGTATGGACCTATGGAATTCAGCTGTGCGGTTATGCCAGTCAGAGCAACGTACAAACCATTCAAAGCTTTCAGAACAAAGTGCTAATGAACATCGCAGGTGCACAATGGTACATACGAAACAGTAATCTCCATCGGGACCTGGATATGGAAAGTGTTGAACAAGCCAGATCCAAGATTGTCAGGAGTCATAAACAACGACTCCTCCAACATGTCAACGTCGAGGCGATATAGCTCCTTGACAATACTGGATTAACAAGAAGGCTCAAGAAAATCAAGCTCTTTGAGTTAGATGAGTGATGTGACAAAGAAGAACATTGTGGGTCTTAATGTATACTTTAGTTTTAGTGCATAGTGCGGTTCAAGCTATATCGTTGACCTAATGGCTGCAATAAATTGTTAACAACCCCTGTCGTAACGAAACCCGGCAAAGTTCCAAAAAAAAACAGGGCCGGGCCTAATAAAATAACAGGTTAAAAGATAAAATTACTTTTATATCTGGTTTAGTAGTTTCGAAATATTTTAGTTTAGTTCGCATTGTTCTCTTAAATAGTGCAGTTCTATAAATTCGATCATATTTTTATTATTCCAAATATGCTAAAAATGTGGCGTTCTTGGCAAGATAATAATCATTTTGCCTCCGGTAGTGCTAATTTTAAAAGAAAACATTTATCGTACGATGCTAAGCAAATTGTTAAAAATGTGTATGTTTCTTTATTGAATAAGGGCTTAATGTAAATGCAGCCGCAGCAGAAACGTATTCATTAACGAAAACGCCTTTGTCTACAGTTAAAGAAATTGTGACGAAGCCAATTAAAGCCAAAAAAGTTCGTAGTGATTCTGGTAAAAGCAAATGTATTGACGAAAGCGATAAAGACTTAATTCGAAACAAAATTTATGCTATGTATGAATAGCAAACTGTGCCTGTATTGCATTCATTGCAATACCGACCAAGGAAAGATGAAACCAACATTCCCTGCAGCAGAACTAGCCTTCGGAGTATATTATCTCTAATGGGTTTTGCATATCGGACCATTAATAAAAGTAAATATTAATGGAATCACAGCGATTGCGACGATGGCGGTTTGTCTAGTTAAACCTTATAAAAAAATACACATTAGAAAATCGTCCCATTATCTACCTTGATGAAACATGGTTCGAAACTCATGAGACGCTAGCAAAAGTAGATCGATACACCAATAAAATGCCAAACCAAAGCCCCAGCAAACAGGGAAAGGGTTTCCGAGGACAAATGGATTCCAAATTGTTTACTGTTGACCTTCACAAATATTAAACATTCATCTTTGGGCTACCATGACGACACCACAGGAGAACTTTTTGATTGGTTTATAAGTAGCATTTTGCCCAATGTGGCTAAGGAAAGCGTAATTGTAATGGACAATGCTAATGCAAAAAAGGACAAGTTCCTAATGCAAATAACACTAAATTGGAAATTTAGCAGTATATGTTAAAAAACGATATATACTTCGAAAATACATATAAAAAATGTGACCTTCTAGAAATATTAAAGACATTTAATATTACAAAGGAATATGAATGTGATACCATTGCTGCCGATATAGGACATACGGTTTTACGCCTTCCCCCGTATTACTGTATTTTTAATCCAATTGAGCATATGTGGCATCAGGTAAAATCCAATGTTTGAGCAGAAAACATTTATCCGGCTCTTAAGTCGAAGTGCTGCAACATTAATTAGATAGGTTATAGATAGTATTCCCAAAGAAAGTTGGAAAAATTCAATTAACCATGTTATTAAAATAGAAGATTCCTATGTATCATTTACTAATAATATAGAACCATTTATTATTAATGTAGATCAAAGTAACAGTGGGAGCGAAACCGAATTAAATGAATAATTAAATTTAAGTTATAATTTTTATTATACTAATAGATAAATTAATTTTTTTATCTATTTTTATTGTACTATTAAATTCAAAATACACAAACCAATAAACAATGTTTCAGTCATACATAATAATAATAAAAATAATAATAATAATAATAATATAATTTTCCCCTGTTTGGTTTTGTCTAGCGTTGAATCCAATGTCCACATTACTCAACAATAGCAATATTGGCTACAAACTTGACATGAGAAATTCCAGGAAACTATCTCATTTGCTATACATAGACGACTTAAAACTCTATGGAGAAACAAGAGGGAAACTAAATTCATTAATAAAAACAGTCGAAATATTTAGTAAGGATATCAAAATGTCATTCGGACTCGAGAAATGCTCCACTATCAGCATACAAAAGGGAATAATAAAAGAACAACATTCAACAGTCTGCGGTATACAAGAACTAGCATTAGAAGACTCATACAAATATTTAGGAATGCTTCAAAATCATAAATTTGATCATAGCCTATTAAAAAAGAATTTTTCCAATTTGTACCAAAAACGACTGACAAAACTCTTAAACACCAAACTGAACGGTGGAAACCTCATTAAAGCGATCAATGGCTGGGCGGTGCCAACTCTGGCATATTCTTTTGGCATTGTTAAATGGTCTGAAGCAGATCTTGATGAACTGGATAGATTGACACGAAGAACATTGATAAAGTTCCGATGTTTACATCCCAATTCGTCCACAAAAAGGCTATATATTCCAAGAAAGTTGGGAGGCAGAGGGCTTGTGAATGTCAAGAATCTTTGTCTCAATCAGGAGAATAGGATGAGAGAGCGCTTCATTAGTTCACATAGCACACTAATGAAACTGGTTGTTAAGAAGGACCAGGGTTTCACCCCACTAAATCTAAATAAACAAAATCGTATGGATAGTAGAACAGCACTGAATAATATCGTTCAAGAATGGAAACAACAGACATTACATGGGAGATTTCCTAAATCACTTCAGGATGACTCCATTGACAAATATTTGTCTCTAAACTGGCTTACCGATGGAATATTATATCCAGAAACAGAAGGCTTCGCGACAGCTATTCAAGATAAGGTAGTAAGGACAAAAAATTATGAAAGACATATTCTACACATGAATGTTGTCGACAAGTGCAGGAAGTGCGGTGGTGTAGGAGAAACAATTGGAACACCTTGTTGGAGGGTGTCCATTCCTTGCCCCTAATGCTTACCTAGGCAGGCATAAGCAGCTGGCGAAAATTATACACCAGCAAATCGCTTTAAAGCACTCGCTTTTTGATAAGATGCCTCCACCATATTACAAGTACACGCCTTCCCCCGTACAATTCTTTACAGTCAGTCGATACAATTCTTTACTGGGATAGACCAATTACAGATCGGACGGTTGACTATAATAGGCCGGATATTGTTCTAATTAACAAAAAGCAGAGGAGAGCTTTCATAATTGACATTGCGATACCACTCTCTCATAACATCAGAAAAACTGAAATGGAAAAGGTCACGAAGTACGAAAATCTTGCAATTGATCTGAAAAATCAATGGAAACTCCAGAAAGTGGAGGTGTTACCTTTTGTTACATCCGCAGAAGGCCTAGTAAGCAAAACCTTTTCCAAAAATCTGGAAATTCTTGATGTTTCAAAATCGATTACCACAGTAGGACAACGAGCAGTTCTCTTACAAAGTTGCCACATTATTCGTAAGGTACTAAGCTGAATGGGAGGAGCTGAACTGCTTTCTCATTCTGGCATTGTAAACCCGACCAGCCTAGGCTGAGATGATCGATGAATCATGTTTGTGAAATAATATTAATAATAATTTAACAATATCTTATTTTTCCCAAAATTATTCAGAAGTTAAACTACTCCGACTCTGGCGTCTTTGAAGAAACTTGGAATATTTTTATTGAAATTTATCGGGGCATTAACATTTTGCTGAAAGGCAACGAAATATAGTGAACCGGACTATATCTAGTTTATTAAAAATCTAAGGATAGTGATGAGTAAGACCTTAGTACTAAGCTTTCTAATTAGTATTATAAGTTAGATAAAATTTACTTATTGATCTGTGTAATCAGATTGTAAAGCCTGTGAATGCCATACAAATTATTCATAATAAAAAAAAAGGTAAACAGTCAAGAGAAGTGATAACTTGAAACTTTGAAATAACTGTGTTTTTTTTAATTTTCAAATTAATTATTTTTTAAATGTATAATTTAAAATTTTTTTCTTTTTCACGTAGCATCGAGGATCTAAACTAATATAGAAAATGGACATTTAGAAAAACTAATTATATTACAGTACTTTTTTGTAAAGTTCTAATGGTGAAATTGAATGATATAAGTTTATAATCATTTTGCAAAAAATAACAAAACACGTATTTTATTTCTGACAATTTAAACCAATAAACAATAATTTTGAGAAATGAAATATATTATAAAATTTTATACAATTTTTAATTTTAAATCCGCGACAAAATTACTATTGAACAACTAGAAATCTGTTTTACTACGCTAGTAAGATAACTCCTAAGCCACTATGAAATATTCATTGCACGATGTATGGCAGAGATTAAATATTAGAAAAATAAATAATATCAAATTTTTCAACGCAAATATTGATACCAATATTGGTAATGTTTGAAAATAAATGTTTTGTTTTTGTTATTCATTTTTCTACATAAAAGTACTCACTCTTGTACTGCACAGTGATTCTACAATTAAACAATTAAAATAATGATTATCTAAAACACAATTTAATTTAAAACACATTTAAAACACAATTGGCGTCGCCAGTCTGGCGCAACACATCATTAGCATGTCGGTGACGCGAACCCATAAATTTGGACTCTACCGAAAATCTCTACCGATTTTTCTTATTTCTTCAAAGACTTCTTGCAAATAAATGGTTGTGTATCATTGAGAATTGACCGTTCTACGATAATATAGTAGTACTGTAGCAATATGCTCATTTATAACAAAAAAAAGGCGTCCATTTGTTCCGCGTTTAAATCCGCGACAAAATTACTATTGAACAACTAGAAATCTGTTTTACTACGCTAGTAAGATAACTCCTAAGCCACTATGAAATATTCATTGCACGATGTATGGCAGAGATTAAATATTAGAAAAATAAATAATATCAAATTTTTCAACGCAAATATTGATACCAATATTGGTAATGTTTGAAAATAAATGTTTTGTTTTTGTTATTCATTTTTCTACATAAAAGTACTCACTCTTGTACTGCACAGTGATCCTACAATTAAACAATTAAAATAATGATTATCTAAAACACAATTTAATTTAAAACACATTTAAAACACAATTGGCGTCGCCAGTCTGGCGCAACACATCATTAGCATGTCGATGACGCGAACCCATAAGTTTTGACACTACCGAAAATCGCTCAACGCGGCTAAAGAAGTTTTCACTTCAAAAAAGTATCCCCTATAAATCAATTTCGGCTGCACATATTTAGTTACCTAGTTACTACAAATATTTAGATGTTTTTACCTTGTTTAAATATTTGCATGTGTTCTATAGGCAAGAGTGCAAAAGCCGACATGCAACTAGGTTAGGAAAGACCGAATACATTCTAAGAGGTCTTCTACGTTGGTCACTTACCAGTCGGTATCTTTTGAAAAGTTCAGACCAAACTAAAACTAAAATAAAACTTAACTTTTATAATAACCGCGTTACCAAAGATCGATTCAGATGTCTTCTAACCATAAACTCCATTAAACACTTACTTTGTGGTAGTTGTAGTTGTAATAGTAGCTCTCAGTAATTCTATCCTCTCTCTTATTAAAGCTGTGTATAGTACTCAAAAATCTATTTGGTTTTTGTTGTAAATAATTATATTTGTTAATTTCTTACAATATATCAATAACAGTATGTCTGGTACTTTTATTCAGTGCTACGGTGAAAATCTTGATAATTACGTATAATTCGTCGAAGCCGACAGAAAATTCTTCCATAAACCACCACTCTAACCCCAATTTAAAAAGCGTAAAATCAGTACTTGTTCCGCAAAACACGAAAATCTCATATTTCCGGCACAATATGGGAAATAAAGATATTTCATAAAAAAAAGAACGACTCACCTCGCCTCAAAAAAGTGCAACAGACCCTGTCTCCCACTCGTATGGCAAAACTTATTAAATCAGGGGTCATAAGCGGAGCAGTACTCTGTAATACAATTTAATTTACCTTTTGGTTTTTATTAGTACAAAATGGTAGTCATTTTTACTGTGTTATAATCATTTTAATAAGAACACCATATTGTTGAAAATTATATGTATCTTTTTTAATACAAAATAGGTGGAGATTAATAAAGATAAAGCTAAAAAAGAATGTATAATTAAAAAAGAAAGATAAATTTCATCCATAATCTAGAATTAAATTAATAATAAATAATGTAAAAAAAATAACTAACTTCTGGTAGTAAATATGCCTTGATTTTAACTTTTCGGCAAAAACATTTTTTATTTAAATCTTTAGAACTACGAACATGGAATTTTTAATAATACATAAATATTAATCAAAACCGCTAAATATTATTTATTTTTGATAATTATTAATGACACATATCTTAAACTGTAAGGATGTATCAGAGGTATGTCAAAATTATACAAAATGTTTAAAAATTTGACAGAATATTCTTTACTCAATCCTTAAGCAACCGTAGAAATTTCAAATCGATTGACTCAGACGTTCAAAAGTTATTACAATTTAAATTATCGTAATTTTATACATGCTCCTATGGAGATTCATTAAGATAATAAGTTAAACAAGTTACAAAGATACAAAGAAAACGCTATTAAGTTTGGAACGCTTAATAGCGTTCCAAACTATCAAATTATGTAACAAACTGATTGTATCTCCGATACATCCTTATTCTGTAATTCCCCTTTCTTTAAGCATGTACCATAGTAACAAATTGTTCACTATATTTACAGGTTGATGTGAAATAATTTTTAAAGCAATATTAATTTCCAAACTGACCGGAATATATGCTTCATTGATCAATTTATATGTTATTATCATGTAACAGCTCGTAAAAAGATCTGCTGATATCAGGAGGTTGATTGAAGAGAATGATTTCTTGCAATGTCATAGTTTAGATTATTAGTACCCTTTTGCCGATCTCAGGCAAGTTAAATCCATTTTTTTCCTTTATTTGGGTTTTTCGCCACTATCTAAAACTCAAAAAATATCAAAAATACCTGTTCTTATGTAAAGAACAAAAAAAATATATTTTTTGAGTTTTATATAGTGGCGAAAAACCCAAATAAAGGGAAAAAAAATATGAACACACCACAATCATTCAGACAGTACAGTCCAGTTGGTCCAGTTGATTAGTTAATTTCTATTATACACACGTTACCAGACTAGGCTGGCATTTAGCGACTGGACCTACGGTCATCAGCACCCTACCTACTAACCAATGACCAATGCATAATTCTGCTCTGGGAGTGACATTTCTAATCTAAACATCGAACACTGCCTTAGCTACCGTTCGGTCGGACCATCGCCTTAGGCACCGCGCCATTGCGGCCAGCTGAATTCAGTTTTTAATATCTTACATCATTTTTATATTATTATTATTTTGGCTTTTATTTTTATATCTTAATATCCTGATCTGAAGGAACATGAAAAAACGTGAAAGGAAAAACCGTTAGAAATGAACGACCATAAGCATATAGACGTAGCCTTTAATTAAAACTATGTGGGAACCCCACAAAGGCCATTCTTTCAATTTTACCTTCCAGGGCCTCATTTTCAACTTTATATTCTTCATCAAGAATATTGGAACTCCTAAATCTCTAGAATTACTTCTTATAGATAATGTTTTCCTTTTCAAATTTTCGAACTCACAAGATTTGCTTTGTTTAGAATCTTAGTCTAAGAGTTATGTCACGATTGATCTTATCTTGTACATAAGACGTTTCGTTTTCTGATACCTTCGTTAACTTCAATATTTTACTTTGTAGCTTAGTGAAACTAGAATATGACTGCCATTATAATTTTGAAAAATGTGTACTACTTAAAAGCTGGATAACTGGATAACTGCTTGCGTGATAAAATCTAAAAAAATTATATTTCAGCTTAGGTTTCATATATTTAATGTAACAAAGAGTTGAATTGCATACTATTAAAAGAAATGGTTCGTATATGATTAATGAGAACCTATTTTTAGTAAAGCATCATTGTAGAGGAGCTCAGTGGATTTAAAATTAATATTTAAGATTTCATTATTTTTATTATAAATACATACGAGTGTTGCTCTTGATCTATCCGGAATAATAAATAAAAGCAAATATTTATCATTCAAAATAGTTTTATTGCTTTCAAAATATTCTCCACAATGATAGATACACCTTTTATTTAGTTTTGAATCCATTTTATGGCATTTTTTCATTTTGATTGAGGTATCTGCAGAACATGCATTTTGAACGCATTAACCGCTAGTTTATTTATAGTTTATTCTTCGCGGACAGGAACAGAAAGAAATCATTGGGTGCCAAAACAGGACTGTACGGTGGATGACCCATCAATTTGATTTTTCTTATTTTTTCAAAGACTTCTTGCAAATAAATGGTTGTGTATCATTGAGAATTGACCGTTCTACGATAATATAGTAGTACTGTAGCAATATACTCATTTATAACAAAAAAAAGGCGTCCATTTGTTTCGAAGTGATTCTTGCACGAACAATTTTTATTGGGTTTGGCTCATGTTGAAGAACAATCGACTGCTAATTACTTTCGGGCTCATACGCATAAATCCAAGATCCGTCACTTGGTGTAGATGTTATACACGGCTTTTGTTATACACGCATCATTATTGTATTTTTTGAGCATTTTTTTCACCGATCGACACATGCCCTTTTTTGAGCGACAATCACATTATGTGGATCCAACCCGTACAAATATTTTTTACGGCTAAATGTTCATGTAAACTCTTATGTATGCTTGTCGTACTAATGCCTAGGGCCAGATGTTTTCTGGCACAACTGATTGTGGACGAACTTCTTTAAATTCGTCCATGAGCGAACGACGGCCACGATTGAATTTACTAAACCAGTGATAAGCGGTCGTTTTAGATGGAGCTTCATCGCCGAAAATCGAAGTGAGTTCAAGTCTCAAGTTCAAATCTCTAAACAACACAAATAGCATTCGTATGACAAAACGAAGGTATTTGAAGTGAGTGACCCTATTTATTTTGCCCTATTTGGTGTTCAAATTTTCGACATTTAATTTTGAGCAGAAGAATTCGGTTTTATGAAAGGAGATTTGTAGGCCGACTTTCTCTGCACATTCCTTGAGGACTTCGATCTGTTTGGTTGCCCTTTTTTTATTGTCTGCGAGTATGGCTAGGTCGTCCGCGAAGGCTAGGCATGATATTTCTATGTTGTTTTTGGTTCGTCCGAGTCGTATTGGTTTCCAGTGTCCTTGATTTTTTAGTTCCTTTTCCCATTCCCTTATGACTTTATCCAGGACCAGGTTGAAGAGAAGTGGGGATACACCATCTCCTTGGCGTACTCCGGTTTTTATCAGGAAGGGTTCGGAAATTTCTCCCATAAATTTCACTTTAGAGATTGTGTCGGTCAGTGTCTGCTTGATCAATCGTAGTGTTTTGGGGTCGAGTCCTTGTTCTAGGATGTTGAACAGAGATTTTCGGTCAATGCAGTCGTATGCTTTCTTGAAGTCAACGAACGTGCAGATGATTGGGACGTTCCTGATAGCTTTGTATTTCAGTATTGTTTTTAAGTTAAAGATTTGTTCAGTGCATGGGTGCGACCAGGGCGAAAGCCTACCTGGTACTCACCAATTTTGTGTTCTAGTTGTTCCTGTGTTCTCTGGAGAAGGCATGCTGAGAAGATTTTGTAAGTGACTTGTAGTAAGGAGATTCCTCTGTAGTTGTTCACATCTGTTCTGTCTGCTTTCTTGTGCAGCGGGTGTATAAGAGCACTTTTCCATTCATCTGGTAATTTTTCTATTCGTGATAATTTGCGTGAGTTCCCGCAGTGAGTTTGGTCCGAGGTTTTTCAATAGCTCCGCGGTGATACCATCTTCACCGGATGTCCTGTTATTCTTCAGTTTTTGTATGTGCCTGTGAATCTCTTCCTGTGTTGGCGGTAGTGATTCTGAGTGGGTATAGACACAATTTTCCTTGAGGAATCTTGTGTCGCGTTCGGGGCAATTGAGGAGATCAGAGAAATAGTGTGCTAGCTCCTGACAATTCTCCTGACAATTCTCCTGATTGTTTAGCGCTAATCTCCCATTCCGCTTTCTAAAGCAAAGATTTTGTGGTGTGTACCCACCGATTTCTCTTGCGAAAGTCCTATAAAAATCTCTCGTGTTATAATTGCGGCAATTCTCCTCTATAGAGTCTAGTTGTTCCTTCATGAACTTCCTCTTAGTTTGTCTAATAACTTTGGCGGTCTGTTTTCTAGTCTCATTAAAAAGCTGTTGGCTTTCTGGGGATTTTTTACTGTTGTACTCCTGAAATGCTCGTTTGCGTCGCTGCAATGCACTTTCGCATTCCGAGTCCCACCACGGGTGTTTTGTGTTCTTTTTCAATGGGATCAGTTCCTGTGCTTTTTGTGTAATTTTTTTGTGGAATTTTTCCCATGTATCTACTGTTCCTTTTCCCATTCCTCTGTTATGTTGGATTCCTTGATCATTTTCGTGTCGAATTTCTGTAGATGTGTTAGGTAGTGGTCTGATTCGATGTTTGCGCCCCTGCGGACTTGAACATCATGGATCTCTCTTTGTTGTGGGTATGAGATCGCAACGTGGTCTATCTGGAATTCACCAATCTGTTGTATAGGCGATCTCCATGTCTTCTGTTTTCGTGGAGATTTTCTGAGGGATGTTAACATGATCTTCAGGTTATTCTGTTGGCATAGTTCGATAAGTCTTATGCCGTTCTTGTTGGTGAATTTGTGACCTGGGAATTTGCCTACGGTTTTCTGATTTTTTCCCTACCGATTTGTGCGTTAAAGTAAAATTTTGACGTCATCCTTTGGAACCTTTGCCATTATCTTTTCTAGTGTTCCCAGAATTTCTCTGTAGACTTGGGGTCTTTCTTGTTGTCCCCATTTGTGGGGGCATGTACGTTGATCATGGTGTGTTTTTATACATATATTTATATACATATATTACATATTATATATATATATATATATATATATATATATATATATATATATATATATATATATATATATTGGTTACATCCATTCTCCTTGATTAATTAATAAATTAAATTTTAAAATATATTTGAAGTATTTGATGTGTCAGTGAATTTGCATTTTATTAAAACACCCTAAATGTCAATATTTAAAAAAAACGATGAGACGTTTTCAAGAGTATAAAATTAATATTTAAATGATCTTAGATATCAGACAAACTTTTAATTAGCTTTCAAATAGCATATTTTGTTTTCTTTTGCGAAAATAATTACCATTTTTTAAGATATGGAAATATTCCCGCCTGGATTTTCTTCATCTCTTAATCAACATAACGCAAAAAGTTGTAGTTGACATTTTTAATTAAATGAAAATTTGCTTCAAAATTCAAAAAAAAATTCAAAAAAAAAAAATTCAAAAACAGTCGCTCAACAGCGAGAAGATAGAGTAAATTTTAGTATAAGTTGATAATTAAATTATTATATACCATACATATTGCATATAAAAATTGCCTGAACTTTTGCTAAACGAAGAAATGACAATTCATTCGATACAAACTTTCTATAACTTCTCTACAGCAATATAGCCCTTAACATTTCAAATGATTAATTTTTCAGCTTCTATTAGCATCTCGTCTAGTACTACATTCAGGGCACTTTCAGTTTCTGAAATATCCATTAAAGAGTATCTTAACTAAATAGTCTTTCATTAGAATATTAAGATTTAGGTGAAATATTACCTCGAATATTTAGATTCTCAAGCTATTTACATTAATATTCAGCACTTATATTTTTTTCAAGACTCAAAACCTCTAGTGAATAATTCCTGTAAAATGGCACCATACTGAGATTAATACTTTTTTAAGGTGAAAACCTGGTTTGCAAAAGTGGTTGTCTAGAGTTAACCATTATTTTTTTCTTATGAGAACTCCTGCATAGAATCCACTTTTTAACTTCAAGAATAATTTGTTGAAAAAAATAATATTTGATTAACCTGTACAAAAAAACGCACTGCGGAATTTAGTTTTAACTGATATTGAATCCACATTCCTTATCTTAGGACTTATCTCGTTCATTTGTTTCAAACCCCGTTACGTGTGGCTAATTCTAATACAGCTTTACGGTTAATTACTGTATGATTTGTTTAGCTTCAGCTTCAATTCAAAATTCAGCTTCAATTTCAGCCAATAATATATCCTTAACAAAGTTAACCGGTCTGACAGATTTTATTCTGTCGGTAAGATTAAAATTACGATTCTTACAGTTTTTAAACAAAAGCTGACCTGTTCTTATATCCAAGGCACCAGGATAAACAGCATTAATGACATTTATGGCATTAGTGGCTTTAGTGACATTAGCTGCATTATTATGGTTTCGAAACTCATAAAGCATCAAATGTCTAATATAGAACTTATTTACACTCTTCCATTCATATAAAATTCATGTAATGTTTTTCAAAATTTAACAATAAGCACACTAAATATCAATATATTTATCTACAATATAGGTTATGTTATATAAAGTTGAAATTATTTAGTTAATGATAACGTTTTTAAATTTGAAAAATCGACATTAGTTCTAGGTATCCGTGATATTTTGGCATTCCTTTTGTATCGTAAAGAGAGTGGTATCATAAAGAGAGAACATATATTTGGTTCTTTGGTGGGTATGTTCCTATGGTACAATGGCAGTTTGTAATGCTTTTAAAAACAGTCATTTTAGTCTTTTTTTATATTATTTATTTCAGCGTTAAAATATGCTTGGTCACTAGATATGATTTATAAGATATCTAAATAATATTTTATAATTGCTGATATTAAATTGCATTGTTTTAAAAAGATCAACCTAGCAAGTTATTTACCATAGTGTATGTATAACCCTTTGTCAACTGACATTCTGATCTGACGTTTACTTAATGTAATGTCTAAAATATACCTTAAATAGACATGTAATAACCATGAAATTAAAGGCACAAATTAACCAACGATTCTTGATATCATTTTAAAGAAAAAAATCTTTATAGCAAGGGTACAAAAGCTAAGAGTTCCCGAGAAAAAAATTGCAAAGTCGAAATTGTCACCAATCGCAAAGCTAGGAAAAGAATTCACATTTTAAGTAAATATGTAAAAAAGCCCATTTGGCAAATATTAATTTGGCATCACTTAACGAATAAACTGAAAATAAACTAATATACTTGCGACGAAAATTATTTCAGTGTTCCAGTGCGTTCATTTAAGTTCGATTTATAACCCAAAAATATATTCTACGTCAATATCAGGTAGAATATCAAAATTCCGAAGGAGCTAAGCGTATTTAGGGGTAATAATACTCCGAAAGGCCGTTTTCATATTGTCAAACAGTTCCTCAAAGACTTTTAAATAAGAGTAGTGTGGTTCCAAAATTTTAAGAACGTGAGCAGCGCTGGCATCGGTCCTAAAGTCGAAGAACAAATTTAACATCTTGTTGAAGAGGATTCTACTAGAAGTCTTCGAAGTGTTGTCCAGTAAGTTGAAGTTTTCCATTTGATTGTACATACATGATTAAAAAAGTAATTACTCTACCCTTATTTATACAAAGGATACAGGTACCCTTAGCAGGTTATTTTTCACACAGGCAGAACTATTGTGAATGGTTTATTGGCAAAAACCAAAAAAAAATCTTTTTTTTTTCAATATTTTTCATATTTCAATACATATTTTCAATATTTCAATCAACAAGGCTTCATTCGGGTGGAATCGGGTGGTGGGCATTTTGAAGAATAAATTTAATAAAACAATTAATCATGTGTTTTGTCAGTGTGACGTGAACCGTTTAAAGAGTGATAAAATGGAAAATTGTCAAGTAATTTTATCTTTAACATTAAACGAGAATAATGTATAAATTTTCCTTTTTTTTGTAATAAAGTATACCTAATTTATACGGAAACGTATGGAATAAATGACTTTTACTTGCACTCTTTATATACCAAATCATGGAATATGGTAAAATGATATAGCTTCCTGAGGGATATTTGTGGAAAATCTAAAATTTGTGAACATGGGCACAAAGACTGTAGAACAAATAAGGACACAACAAGTGTTTTTGAAATTATCTTATTGTAATTGCGGTGTTGAAAGAAAAATAAATTATGCGGTAGTGGGCTCATTTCTGGAACATGCATTTCCGCCAGTTTTATGCATAGAGACAGGAAAGAAAAAACAAACACGTCCACCCTCTTCGCTAAAAACAGCACATTCAAATCTTTCGTTTTATTCAAAGCAGGTGTGGTAGATGGCGGGGCGAAATTTCATATGAGATTTTATGTACGATGCATCCGTTCTTCATCCTTATTTGAAAAACAGGTCCTGTGAAGATGTTTCTCGACGAAGGGAAACGCGACGTCTGAGGACAATTTTGCCTGCAGGAATTTTTAAACGTGAAATATATTCAACTTATCAATCTTAACTAGCAACAAGCTATCAAAATAAGAGTTTGAGGGACTGAATTCAATAAAATATGAAGAATTTTTGCCAATTATGATTAATTGAATAATAACTGAAGGTTGTCCTTTATTGTTTATTAGCAGATAATTTGCACTTTAATCAGTTTGGTGTACTGATAACATTATTAACAGAGTTAGCTTTTGTAATATGAATTTTTATAACTTCTAGAGAGATCTGCAATCTGCCCAGAGAGCATTAAGCGTGTGGTATAACTAGGGAGTAATGACATGCAGAGTATCACTTCAGGAAGTGATCTCCTTGAAAAATGAATTTAAATCTTAAATCTAGAGTTTGTCAATGTGATCTAAGTCTAAACTGACCTAAGTCCTATGGTCTGGTCTGGTGGCAGCAGACGTTTTAGCTTACGCACTTCAATGATATATCGCACATTTAACTGATTGGAGTGCACTAACAGTCTTTCAGAGTACTTGACACGATGTATCGAGGTGCGTCGACTATAGCATGCAACAGTTTGTTTTGGAGCCTCTGAAGGATTGCGACTACTGATTGGAGTTACTGGCAGGACCCCACAGCTAAATTCTATAAGTCCATACGGGCTTAAGAATAAACTTGTAACTTTCTTCAGTGGGTTAACTTTGTTTCGTTGGCCTTAATGCGTCATAATTTTAACAATTTACCATATTCTCCTAATATGGCTCCCTGCGACTTCTACCTACTCGAAAAACTTCATTTGTTGACGAAAGAATGGCGTTATGATGACATTGGAGCCTTTCAAAAGGCGTTGACCACCTTTGGCCGATATCAAAAATGCATTCATCCACCTAATTGACCGTACAAAACGTTTTAATGACGCACAAGGAAATGTTGGAACAATGAATTGTAATGACTGTAAATAAATAAATAAATAAATAAATAAGTTTCTCATCACTGGGGCTCGTGGGTTTTGAAAGTAGCAGGGCGTAGAAGAAAATAGTGCTGCTGAACATTTATTTTTGCTTTTCCCTTCCTTCTTTTTACTTTTCTTGCTATTAAAACCACAGGGTTTAGACAGGAGGTAAACTAGGAAAATGAGTTAAAAGAGAGAAACTGAACGGAAATAAAATATCGTGTTTTGCTCTGAAAATTTGTATACTGTGATGAAGGCTGGACCTTACCAGGAAGGCAGACCTTACTATATATATATATAGAGAAAACCAAGAAATCAAACAATACACAGATATACATAGCGATATGAGAAAACGAAGACTTAAGTTTTACGGACACATAGAACGGATGAATCCGAGTAGGTTAACTAGACAAATAGTCGAATTTTATGAAAATAGGAGTAAAGCTAAAGTAGAAATAATTAAATGGATTGCTGCAATTAAAGAGGACCTAAGATCAGCAAATATTACACAAAGTGAAATTCAGAATAGAGGCTGTTTCAGACACAAGGTTAACGTTTGGAAGGTTGGCCAGAGAGAAAAATGTAGGAAGACTGGAACAACTTGGTCTGACGAAAGGAAACAAGCTCATAGCGAAAGAATGAAATCAGTATGGGCACAAAGGAAGGCTAACAACAACAAACGCCTCTAATTGTACTTCGCGTGGTCCACCAGGGCCCATACGTGAATAATAATAATAATAATAATAATAATATATATATATATATATATATATATATATATATATATATATATATATATATATATATATATATATATATATATATATATATATATATATATATATATTGGCGATAGTAACCTTGGTAAGTCAAATAATCTTGGAATCTTGAAATGAAAATGTCCTCAGAGTGGCTAGAATTATTCGAATTGATTGTTTTATACCCGCTAAGCTGCCTGTGACGAAGCAACTCAATGGCATTCCTATATCATCTGTGTATCTCATTTTTAAGCATTTAAGCATTTAGCCAAGAGCATTTTGAGCCAAATTTTGGCATATAGTAGACTTCGACCGCAGTTTAGATCAAGATCCTATGTGAACCTATGAACAAACAGTATAATTTATTATAATTAATTATGATTATTTCCAATGTGCAATAGGTTAGCGCAATATGGCCTATAAAAGGATATTTTATATTGATTGACAATACATACACACGAATTAATAAATCTGCTTTGAAAAATTAATGTAAAATTGAAATAATATAAAATATAAATTTTCCAAAATTCCATTGTAGAAAGCATAAAGAAAGGTTTATATTATCAGGATATTTGCAATTTCATTTATTTTATCCAATATACAGACATTTTTTAAAGACCTTATCTTAATTCAATTCTTTTGATTACAATCTTTTGCCTTTTAAATTTGGCTCTTTCGGCCTACTTTCTCTTTTTTACAATAAAATGAAATTCAAGAAAATCATCCAATTTATGCCTTTGTTAAAATTTCGATAGTGGGTTACTCTTATCCAGTTTATATTTTTCTTCTTATTTATATATTTCTTCCAGTTCTGTGTTTATCTGATGTCTAATAAGCCTCTTCATAGTTATTTATACTGTATGTACAAGGAACATCCAAAAACTTCTCGGCCTGACAAAGAAAATCCAAGTTTTTTGGGATTGTTTCAATATACTTTGGACAACGACCTTTCAATGTTTTAATTTCTTCAGTATAAAGCGATTTGTTCAACTCTAAAAACATAAGCGGTTGCTCAGATTGATCCCTTCATTTAAAGAGAATCTTCGTCCAGCGAACCATTTCTACAGGCGTGGAAATAAAAGAAATCACTGGGTGCCAAATTCGGGAAATACCCGATACGTGTATTCTGGTGAATTATGGTAATAAAAAAGGGCTTTTTAACTAGATTTGGATCTTTAGCCTAAACAGCACCCTTGATCCACTAGTGAAATATAGTATCCCGTTAAAGGGCCCCTGGCCTTTTACCAATAGTCTATGAGCATCACATAATGGCTTTTCCTGCAAATAAAAATGCTTTTGGAGTGCGTTCACTTGCTCCCATCCATTGTCTGTATAGCTGCTTCATATCTAGCGTGTAGCAATTAATCCATGTTTCATCTACTGTTACAAGACATCGAATAAACATTCAGACAATATTGTGCAAAATCGCATTTACACACTTTCGATTCTTTGATTCATCATATCGGTAAATATCACTTTCTATCCATAAAAACACGTAATTTCATTGAAAATACATCTCATGGCCAACGATAATTTTATTTGAAAATATAAAGATAAAGAGACTACCAAATGATTTGTGACATCATCCCCTGTGAACGATCAGCTCTTGCTTTTTACTTTTAGTAGCGTTTATCCTCTCCAGTAACATTTCTGGCTGATGACAAATATAAATTATCTTTAGAAAGACATCCGGTGTTACTCCACCTAGTTACTGGTCTGACTGAGAGGTGATTTTATGTCAAAACTTTCCTACCCTTTTACGTAGTGCAATAAAATACACAGGTTTTGCCCTTCCCAGGATGGTTACCTAAGAATTAACCGCAACAACTGGAACGGAATTTCGACGGATTCGGGACATAAATATGTGTAAAGCCTCGTCTGCATGTTGCGGTAGTAGACGACCTTTTACTATTTAATTCTTAATTAACCATGGGATTTGATACAATTTTTAGGAAAATATACATTTTTTCTATAGACTATGTAATAAGATTAGAAAAGTCATGGAGAATCCAATATTGAGCATGATATAAACAATATCATATTGAAAATCGAGTAGATAATAGTAAAATATAAGATATTTATGCAATCAATTTTGAAATAATGAAACCGCAAAAGAAAATATATTAGAAAGATTTCAAAATTTATTCCAATTAGTATTATTTAAGTAATTGGTTAATTAATATCAGAAATAATTAATTCTATATAGCAAAATTCTGAAATCAGTGACATTGAGAGTTGGTCTTATTAGGTTATCGTGCTTAAATATTAACAAAACACAAAAACCTGAACATATATATAGGGACTAAGAATAATATTATAAAGTTGGTTTGGTGAAAAATGAAAACAAAATGAAAATAAATCTTATCATTGGATTAAGAGAAATAATACGGAAAATATCTCATCCCTCTTACGTTATAAACAACCTTAAAAAATTGAAACTGATCCTTAAAGAAAACTCTTACCTGGGTTGGGTCATCAATAGCTTCTTATTCAATTCTACATCAACTAAATACCAGAATTTATTACAAAATGGGGGAGATGTTATACAACAACGCTCCCTGACATAGAATGATCATGCAATTTCAGATTCTCAAAATGCACCTGGCATTGACGCCTGTTTAGCTGATGCTCGGCCTAAATATTATTTCCTGTTACCATATATTAAAAATCTCACATTTAAATTAGAGAAAATTAGAGAAATGGTTAAAATCTACTTGGACAACATGTCTCTTAACAAACAAAGAGACGTAGACGATCTCAGCATTATTTTTTCCCATCTATTAGCAACACTCAACGAATCAAATTAATCTGCCAAAAATTGTACATCCATCCATAAAAAACTTATGTTGGAATGCGGTCTACTTCTCAAATATCGATAATTGCCCTTTTCACGCCGTGTGTTCGTTCGATTAACGGTGTTTTTAAAACTTAATAATAAATCATGATTTTCAAATCATACCTTAAATTAAAAGTTTAATGCAATAAAATTGGACAAACAGAAGATTGACCTGATGTTTTTAATACTTTAAGCCAAATAGAACTTGCTTTGCACGTAAATTATAAAAGTCAATTAATTATTGTAACAAAAAAATCTTATAATTAGCACTAATAATTTATTAGAACTCATTAGCCTAAGACAAGACTAACATAAGATGTCAACAAATTGTAATAATCCACTCTGTATTGCAGACTTGAAAAAAGAAACAATACATTTCCGAAATCTCGGCGTTTGTAAAAAAGGAGTTTCGTTAAAAAATCCAGACCGCTACCCCTAGAAAATTGATAATCGACAAATTTTTGTGGGATTATGTTAAAACTACTACTACTACTTACTTCTGTTACTACAAGTCTCCCCGCTCCCCTAAAAACTACGACAACTTACAAATAGGACAAAATCAATAAACAAGCTACGACATAATAAACAAGCTATCCCATATATATATATATATATATATATATATATATATATATATATATATATATATATATATATATATATATATATATATATATATATATATATATATATATATATATATATATGGGATTATGTTAAAACTCTGCTTTACCGAAATATACCACGAACAATTCTTGACCTTAAACGAAACATTCAGGCCACTATTGAAATTTTCAATTGATATATTACTGCGCGATATTTGTAAAACAGTAATCCAAAATTGAGTCTCCAGAATGCATTCCACCAGGTGAAGCCGAAGAAGACATTTGAAGGGCATCATTTTAGGACTTCTCTCTAGTGGTTCTATGGTACAGCCACCATGTCCTTCCTTTATTTTCGTCTTCACCGAGAACGGTGTCTTGCTTTGGTTTGCCAGCATCTTTTCTTTATCCAGTCAACATTATTATCTTGGCAAGTTGCCTGCCTCTATATTTGTTTTCGATCACTTATCCGTTCAGCAGCCTTTCGGGTATTGGTTCGTCCTCCATTTTTTCTTTCAGACAGACTTCAGAGTTCAGACCATTCTCTGTATTTTAATGCAGTCCACTATATTTCTTTTATCAGTCACTTGATAGAATTCGTTGCTGTTCCAGTGTGTTGATATGCCATCCGGTCTGCTCTTGGACTGGCCCATATACTTCTCTTAACACTTTCTTTTCAAATGCAATTCTACGGTCTTTTTAGTTAAGGTACACGTTTCGCTACATTTCCAGAACATAATATCATTATTTGTTCTTCAAGATACAGCAAAAATTACTGGATTATCACTTCTTATCATTGTGTGTCGTTTTCAAGTTCTGACATCCATTGGATAACTCTTTATATTTTATTGGATTAGGTTTATAATTTTTTTATACACCATGATGATATTACTATACGATATATTACTATACGATAAAATTTCAACGAGCTTGCAGATACGGCCTAATGACGAGCTATAATATTTTGTTTACATAACGGGCTGGTTTAAACTTTCTATGATACTTACTCTGGGTGATTTGTTTCCCGCACATACAGCTCCCATATAATAATTTCTGGAGTAATAACTATATACCCTTCTAATAGGAAAATTTCCCTTTTCACCCTGAAAACGTTTCTACGTCAAAGCAAAATGATTTATCATTAAAACAAATAGAGTGTTATTTTAGGTCATATTAAGTCAAAGCTTAACACCACACCAAAACAGCGAACAACGGTCAACGCGGTCAGCGAACTCTCTTGAATGGTTTTTAAGGGCTCAATAAGGCGCCCATGAAGAGGTTTCTTCTATTGAGACAACAGAAAAACGTCACCCAGTGCTATATCTGGTGAATATGGTGTGTGTGAAATAGTATGTGTTAGATTGCTACCTAATTAAAAAATAATGAATAATTACACATGTCGACATGATTTTTGTAACATTGATGACAATGGTCTTTTTCTGTTTCATTTAGGTAGTTATTAAAATACCTTTTCACAAAAATAGCCTAACACGTCCCATTTTTAAGTACCTGCTTCTCCTATATATTATGGAACATTGAAATTTATATTTCAATGTCCTATTTAAAAAAATTCTTTCTATTTAAAAAAAATCGTTAACCAAAATGTTTGACAATTAGCAAACACGCTACAATTTCTAACTTTCTTTAAATCGAAATGATATGAAACTTCTGTTAAATATCAAAAACTGTCATACGAAGTTAAAAAAACAAATGGTTATAGCGATCCATAAAGAGCGAAAATTTTTAAAACAAAAGCCACTTTGCTTCTTCGTCATAGTAGTACTATATATTGAAAATATGCTAATAACAGTGTATTTTAATTAAATTAACAGTAATTTTAATTTTAAACATGCACTTTTCGTTCAAGAAAAGTTTAGTCATCGTATAGAAAATATAAATTAATAATTAATATTATTATAAACCCACTATAAAATCAGTCTTTTAATTTTAAATTTTGTAATTTGATAAATTTTTCCTTTTAATCAGATTAAAACCATAAAAAGGTTAGTCTTCCTGCTACTTTGATGGACTAAATTAAAAATCATTTACACTAAAAAATTGTTCAGCCCCGTTGCGTTTAATTATAGAAAAAAAAAATTAAAAAAGAAGAAAATAAATGAATCGACACCAATTTAGAAAACTAAACTTTATTTTTAATAAACTAAACTTATATAGAAGATTTATCTCCATATTAAACTGCAATTTTCCCTTCAATTAAAATGAAAACACCTCGTTCTTATGGTTACAATTTTCCGGGATTATAATTTTGTTGAAAAAGTATAATGGGAATTTATTAAAAAATACAAAAGACACAAGACAACAAAATATAAAAGTATTAAAAACTCTGGATATACATTTCTAGCGAGAGATGAAAAAATATTTTGTCGTAGTTTGTTTATTAATTTTGTCCTATTTGTAATTTGTCGTAGTTTTTAGGGGAGCGGGGGGACTTGTAGTAACAGAGGTAAGTAGTAACAGTTTAATTATTCAGCAGGTTTCTAATATTTTGTTTTGAATTTACATTTAATTTGCTCCTTATAACGGGGCCTATGATGTAAACACAGCCAGTGAGACACGGGAGAGTGTAATGAGTGGTTGTGAGCAGGCGCACCATTTTTGCCAAGTTACTACAATGTCTTTTTGAAATGCGTATCTATTAATTTCTGTAGTCAATATATTAAGCTATCATATGTAACTACCTTCATTTGACAATAGCATAAACTTTTTTTTTGATAAACAAAAATTTTCAAAATTTTGTCATGGGGCTAGTTGTAACAAAATTTCGGGGCACATTGTAATATGTTACAACTTGCCGCTTCATGTTTTCATGTAAGTGCTTATGCTTGTCGTTATAAAAGTACACAATAAATTTCTTTAAATAGCATGTACATATTCCATTGCTGCATATGTATAAGCATAGATCACTGTCTCCTAACCAGTAATTATGTATTTCAGAATATCATCTTCTAAAGAAAGCAACTCCAACGTATAAATATTTCACAAAAAATGCAGTGTTTTTGGAACATGATGAGAAGACACACGAGACAAGCCTAAATTGTTCTTCAAAATTGATCAAATTGATTCAAATGATATTCCAGTAATATCTACGTCTTTAATATTCAGTTGGCAATTACTTAGTACAAAATCCTTGATTTTAGTAATGTTTCTTCATTGGTTGACATAGGAGGTGTTCTTGAACGAGATTAATTTTCATTTGCTTCTCTACCTTCGATAAAATCGTCATAACGCTTGTAAACAATTTTTTATATAGTTATATAGTTTTTAATGAATCAGCATAAGAAATTTCGTTTTTTAGACAAAATTTTATGCAAATTCTTTGCTCTATAAATTGAATTAATTTTAAAAATCGTTGACAAACATTTTTAACAATTACGAAAAAAAATTACGAAAAAAAAAATTTCTAACTTAACAAGCGAAATGGAAAGGAAAGGATTTACGGCTAGAGGTGCATCAGCATCTAAGGCTGTTTAGCGACTGGACCTACAGCTTAACGTTGGTTCCGAACCACGGTTATCAGCTACCGACAAACCCAGGCGAGCACACCCCTCAGGCTATTAACCCTTGGTTATGTGCTTACCCATAAGTCTATCAGGAAGCCTACCGACTGACGAGTGACGAACGTAGAATACTTATCAGAAGGCATCCGGCCTTACCCAGCCTTTAACTGGCAAGACTGAGGGGTAATTCCTTGTCGGATTTTACACTCTTGCCTAGAAACAAGCACGGACATTTAGGTGTGGATATGAGTGTGCGTGTGTTCGTATATGTAAGTGTATATATGTGAGTGTGTGTGTGCGTGTGTGTGTGTGTGTGTGTGAGGTAGAAAGTAAGACGAACAGAAGAATTAAAAAAAAAAATCATCCGAGCGCTGGAATCGAACCAACTACCATTGGATTGCCAGGCGAGCGACTAACTCACCAGACCACCGCGGTCGGCACAAGCGAAATGGTATGACATTTCTGTCAAGTGTCAAGGATAGGCATACCAACTTAAAAAAATGATTGTATGGACCCGAAATTTTTAAACAAAAACCATTTTACTTTTTTCATCATAGTAGTATACAAAAAATGTCAATAATATTCCAAACAATATGTTAAATATTGCTAACAACACCGTACTATAATTAAGTATATTATATATAAATTAATTATTAATTATATCAAGTAATTTATAAAATTATTACTAATTTTACAAAATATAAATTAATATTTAACACAATTGTAAGCCCACTATAAAATGAGTATTTTAATTTTAAATTGTGTGCTTTAGTACATTTTTTCTTTTAATCAGATTAAAACCACAAAAAGATTAGTCTTCCTGCTACTTTCATGAACTAAATTAAAAATCATTTACGCTGAAAAACTGTTAAGTCCCGTTGTATTTAATTATAAAAAAAAAACTTTAAAAACTTTTTACAAACTGAACTGGAAACTTAATGAACGGGCACAATTTAGAAAACTAAACTTTATTATGGAAGATTTATCTCAATGTGAAATTGCAATTTTCCCCTCAATTAAAACGAAAACACGTCATTCATATGGTTACAATTTTCCGGGATTATATTGTGTTGAAAAAGTATAATGGAAAATGATTATTAATTACAAAAGACGGAAATGACTGGTTCCATTTATTCCGACATTCTGAATAGCGTTGGTCGCCCGATTTTCTTTTTGAATTGGTATTAAAAACTATGGATCAACATTTCTAGGCGAGAGATGAAAAAAAAAATTGTAGCTTGTTCAGTGATTTTGTCCTATTTGTAAGATGTAGTTCGTACTATGTCGTGATTAGTTGTCATTCAAAAACTAGCACAAAAGCTAATGTGATTTGGGAAAAATATAAATCAGTAAAAATGATCTTCAATCATTGTACTAGAGTCAAATCAAAAGGTACTGAATTGATTCAAGCAGAAGTGTTCGAGAATTTTTTTTCCGATTGTCAAAAACAATTAGTCTAGAATGGATAGCGATCTATTGCTAAAACGTTTGAAAAAACACCAATTTTTAAAATGGCTAGTTAGGAGTGATGAAATCTGCTTCATAAGTCTGGAACAACTGATAACTTTCGTGACGATTCGTCATTAATCTCATTTCGGTTTCCCCTCGGCGAAGCTAAAAATATATATTTTTTTCGAATATTTTTATATACTGCGGTTTAACAAACGTATTAGCAATTTTAAGATACATAGTTACTGTGTAATAAAAATATATCTGCAGGTTATTTCTGGAAATACAAACCATTGTTTTCAATGACCTCAACTCATCTTTGAGCTAGTAACTCTATTATTCTTCGGTACCACGATGAATCTTAATACTGACTTGATTGTTGGGCTATTTCTGGATCATAAGCATAGATAATGTCTTCATCCAAAGAAAGTACCTCTTCACCAACCCCAACATGTATATATTTCACAAAAAAATGCAGTGTTTTTGGAATATGATGTGAAAACACACTTGACAAGCCTAAATTGTTCTTCAAAATTAATTGAATTGATTCAAATTATATTGTATTAATATCTACGTTTCTAGTATTTAATCGGCAATTACTCAGAACAAGATCCTTGATTTCGGTAATGTATCTTCATTGGATGACATGGAAGGTTTTCCTGAATGAGATTAATTTTCAACTGCTTCTCTACAGTCCAACAAAAATCACTTTACTTTTTCATCATAGTAGTATAGTAAAAATGTCCCTAATATTCCAAACACAGTATTTTAATTAAGTGTGCGCTTTTTGTTTAAGCAAAGTTTTGTCATCGTACAGAAAATATAAATTAGTAATTAATACAATTATGAGCCCACTATAAAATGAGTATTTTAATTTTAAATTTTGTGCTTTAATACATTTTTCCTTTTAATCAGATTAAAACCACAAAAAGATTAGTCTTCCTGCTACTTTGATGAACTAAATTAAAAATCATTTACGCTAAAAAAATGTTCCACTCCGTTGCGTTTAATTATAGAAAAAAAACTTTAAAAAACTTTTTACAAACTAAACTGGAAACTTAATGAAGGGGCACTAATTTAGAAAAGTGAATTTTATTATGAAAAATTTACCTCAATATTAAACTGCAATTTTCCGTTCAATTAATATTAAAACACATTGTTAATATGGTTACAATTTTCCGGGATTATAAATTGTTGAAAAAGTATAATAGGAAATGATTATGCGGATATGACTAGTTCCATTTATTCCGACATTTTGAATAGCAGTCGTCCCATTTTCTTTCTAATTTGATATCAAAACCGTAATGCTCTGGATAGACATTTCTAGACGAGAGATGAAAAGATATTTTGCCCTGGTGTATTCAGTGATTTTGTCCTATTTGTAAGTTGTCGTAGTTCGTACTATGTCTTGATTAGTTGCCATTCACGAACTAACATAAAAGCTAAAGTAATTGGAGAAAAATATAAATCGATGAAAATAATTTAATCTTCAATCATTATACTTAAAGTCAATATAATTGAATCAATTTAAAAACTAATCAGTAGATCCGTGCAGAAGTATTTGAGATAATGTAAAAAAATGAGAATTAGTCTAGAATACAAAGTAAACGAAAATGAATGTTTTTAGGTATAATTGTATATGTTAAAATGTCAGTTGATTCATGAATTAATTTTTGTTTCAAGTATACAATATATACAAACCGACCGAGGCCAACTTTACCACTGGTATATCCATCTGCGATTCGTTGACAAAATACCCGGAAAAAAACAAATTTTTTTAAGTGGATCGTTAAAGCAGATGGACATTGACTCATAAGTTTGAAACAACTAACAACTTTTGTTATGATTTACCATAAATCTCATGTAGCTTTCCACTTGCCGCAAACGAAAAGATTTTTTTATCGAATATATTCATATACTAAAGTGTAACAAAAGTATTTACCTTTTTGAGGTATATAGTTATTCACTGTGTCCAATAATTTATATCTGGAAGTTATTCCTTGAAATATAGGATAGCGGCTGTTTTCGATCACCTCATCCCATTTTTGAATCATCTATTCCACTTCGGTACCACCTTGAGTCTCTGGAGGTAAAAAACTCGAAAAAATGAATGTAAGAACTGCAGTCAGTTCATATTCCTATCAAAAAGTGAGTGGAACGGGTGGTGAATGGAACGGGTGGTGAATGGATCGGAACAAGTGGCAATCGGACGGAGCTAGATCGGGACTGTATGTAGGATGAGAGACATGTTTAAGGTGCAATTCGCTTATTTCTTAGGGGGTTTGACGTGAAGTGTGTGTGGTCTTCCGTTTTGTTGCCGCGGAGGGATTTTTTTTTTGTTGATTAAACCTGGATATATGTCGGCCAGAAAGCGTGTACTCTCTTAAATTCAGCTGAGCAAACCAACTCAAAGTGGATTATTATAACATAATCTTCCCCCTTCTTCAAAACACATATCTCCTTTCCGGAACTTTCTGAACGAGAGCTAAGTGGTGTGAATTGATACACCATATCTCTTTAATTCGCAAATATTATGAGTAGACTTGTAAATTTATCGCCCTTCTATCAGAAACCAACTCAAACTGAATTATCTTCATCTTTCTTCAGAACATACATCGCTTTTCCGGAACTTCATGAACGAGCGCTAAGCGGTGTGAATTGATACATCTCTTCTTCGCAAGTATTATAAGATATGTCAGTTGCTTTGAAGCCTTTTTAAAAATGCCTTAAAATTGCTCTAATTTTACGACTTATTTCATTCATTCTAACGTTTTGGTTACAAACCGTTGACTAAATATTTTGTAGTGGAATCACTTTAATACCGAAGAAGGAATGTTTATTTGTCGGAGCAAAAAGTTGAAATCAGATTAAACGTCTGACAGAATGAAGTACAGGGTCTACAAATAATAATGATGAAATCTAATTAAATAAAACACAACCATAAAACACAGTTTTTTGCTCAAAATGGGTAGCGATTGCTTTATTTAAGGATTCAGATATGCAATTCATGATTTGAACAACATTTCTTTCAAATAGCCACCATGTCTCTTTTTTCAGAAACGAATCCGCTTGCGCTAATTTTCGATGACCCAGGCGCACATTTCGGGCTGTATGGCGACTATGGCTTGATGAATGTTAGTTTCCATATCGCCAATAGTCGCGGGTTTATTGCTATAAACCTGTGTTTTCACATATTCCCAGAAAAAATAGTCTAAAGAAGTTAAATCGCATGATCTCCGAATGAAGCCATTTCGTAAAATTTACCAGTTGCTCTCAATAAGCCCATGTTTACTCGGGAAATATGCGGTGGTGCGCCATCCGGTTGAAAATAAAGGTCATTCCCATTGATTCCATCAGATTACGGGAAAAAACTCTTCCAGTATTGACTCGGTATTAATAGTAACGGTGGCTCCTTTCTCATTTTTAAAGAAATAAAGACCGATGCCAAAATTCTCACCGAACTGTGATCTTTTTTAGATGCAAAGGACTCTAATGTATAATCGCACCAATACCGATAATTTTGTTTATTGACGAAACCATTGAGCCGCAAATGAGAGAAAAATGAGGTAATTTTGTGGTGATATTCGTTGTGGGTTTCCATCATTTTGAGGACCCTATTGGCAAATTCACGACGAATACGATGGTTGGTTGGCTTCAATTCTTGTGCCAATACCATCTTATACGGATGAAAGCCTCAAAGTCCAATCTCAAAACTCTTCAGGTTGCCATTGGTGAGAGACCAAAGAGGACTGTTGCAAGCGGCTAGCAACCGAGACGTTGCCATTTTCGGCTACACTTGCTTGAACGGCGGTAATATTCTTAACACTTCTGTTTTTTGTATCGTACAGGCACCACACTATCGTAGAGGTGGACTCTCACTTATAAATTTTCTAATAACACGATCAATAGCCTGTTCAAAAGGACCACCACGACGAATAACCCGACAAATCTGAATTGTTCATTGAGCATGAGGGGACCGCTAATTTACATAATAAAACTGGAAATTTCCAAACGTTCTTCTAGCGTAAAACGAACCGTGATTTAATTGCAAACCTTTGGGAAAACAACTCACAAGACATGTCAAAAATCGGTAAATAATATGGCCATCAGAAGCTGTCAACGTTCCAACATACCGAATGGTAAACCCTTTATAATCCCTTATTTAAAAATGAAGGAAAATACGCAAATAATTTTGTTACAGCCTCGTATGCGACCAGATAAGCAAATAATAAAAAACAATATAATACATTTTGATCGATCCTTGGTCCATATATTTTACACTGATCTATAGTCTTGGAATATCAATACTAACAATAGGTTCAGCTAATATATTTGAAATGTGATGTTGAAGAACGACATTGCACATTCCTTCAATAGCTTGAACAACGAATATGTGAATTTTCAACAACATTTACCATCTATCCATTATCTGTTGTAAACATATCCTTTAATATTTGGTTCAAATCACGCAAAGAGATATATGGCATAGATAATATGGAAACATAATAGTGCAAATCAATACAAAAGACACCGATCTCGTCATATTAGGTTAACCATATAAAATAGACAAAAAATCTTTAACTGTAGAAAACCATGATTCGCCGTTGCACTTGACGATAACACAGATCAACAAATTTAAACTTTTTTGAGGCAACATTGATGAAAATAGGTGTATACGAAGTATTTTATAGTCCTAAATCCGAAAATGATAAGCTAATTACTGTAACACGTACAGTTTTTTTGTTTATAGGGGTCTGTGATTGGAAAAAATAGGAGACATATTTTTCCAATATAATATTTATTTAATATAAACATGTAAAACGTGTAGAATATATGCAAAGATGTTACTGAGGATTATGTGAATAAAACATATATTACATGAAATATCATACAGCGACAAAAAGCGTCATCTCTTTTTAAAACCAGCAGTGGTCTCCCAACATAGATGGGTTTCAGCGTCCCTAGTATCTTGCTTCCATCGTCTTGATGTTCTGATGAAACCTCTCTCCTTGTTCTTCGTTTACTGCATCCAAATTTTCTGGAAAAAATCCAAATGGGTGTGTAAAAAATGCATTTTTGAGGACATATACACCCTGGTATTTCGTGAGCTTTCAAGAGTTAATCAATCAGGTTTTTATAGTTTTCATCTTTTTTATTGGCCAGAAATATTTTAACTACACTTACAAAACACTTCCAAGCTGCCAATTCCTTTTCATTCAATTTTTCTTGAAAACGGAAATCAGCTAGAAGTTTCCTTATTTGAGGTCCAATAAATATACTTTCTTTCAGTTTTGCATCTCTTAATTGAGGAAATATTTCTTTTAGATACTTGGAACCATTACCCTCTTTGTCCATGGCTTTGACAAAGTCTTTCATTAGTTCAAGCTTAATATGGAGAGCCGGAAGAAGCACCTTTTTTAGTTTAACAAGGGGGTATATTTTATGTTTAAAGTACCAAGTTCAAAAGAAGTTCTATGAGGTCTATGAGGAGTTCTTTCATAATGTAATGTTCTTTGGTTGCCCTACTGCCCCATACACACAAAAATAGCAATACTTTGTATCAAAGTACTCCTTATCTTTGTACCCATGATATAAAGGGGAAGTAGGTACTTGAAAATGGGATGTGCTAGGCTATTTCTGTGAAAAGGTGTTTTAATAAATACCTAAATAAAACGCAAAAAGAGCATTCTCATCAATGTTAAAAAAATCGTGTCGACCTGTGTAATGTATCTCATCTATTCTTCTGATATAAAAACCTGAGGAAGAAAAAATTCAAGGCGAGATTTATAAGAACTCCCAAAGTATCTAGAACCCAAAGGAACCCAAACAATAGGTTATTTATCTTATATAATCGTAATTATAGTAAGACAGAATATACTATGGTGTAACAAAAGTATTTTCGTTTTTGAAGGACTTCATAACTTGTTTAAAAACTCATGTTTCACTGTTTAAAAAATCATGATTCATCAACATCAAACCATGTTTGAACCAGTAACTATATAGATCTTCAGTTCCACAATGTTTCTGTTCTTAAATCATCGGCATCTAAAGACCGTGGGCAACATGATCTTCCACTATCTTCAATACCCATGTTTTCCTATTTTAATCTTTTTGGAAACAGAGCTGAGCGATGCGGATTGATATGGCAGCTTACTGACCTAGTTCGCAAATCTCATGAGCTTCATCGGTCGTTTTGCAACCTTTTTTTAAATATTGCCAGAAAATAGCTCTAATTTTGAAACTTATTTTACTCATTATATCCAAGTTATTTGAAAAACTGCTACTACAACGCCTCAAACCCATCATTGACGAGAAGCATCTTATTCCAACGTATCAATTTGAATTCTGCAATAAGCACTCGATAATAGATCAAGAACATCGAATTATTGATGTAATTGAGAAAGCACTAAAAGAGAAAAATATCTGTGCAACGATATCCTTCGATATGGCTCAACCATTGGACCGAGGGCATTATATTCCATTCCAGAAGACATCCATCGAGAACTGAAAGTGCCTATGGTCGAAGATGAGATCAAGGCGTCTACAAGCAAACATCAGAAGAGGCTGGATAGTGATGAAATTATCGAAGTGATCTCGCTACTCGACAACAACGAACTTATTCGGCTGACTGAAGAGACTGAAACTGAAAAAAGGGTGCCTGGAATTTATTCTGTGCGTGTGCCAATCATATGAACAGAGTGATTAGTATACTGTGGAGCACGTCGCTAAACATGTATCTATCAAACCGACTAAGAAAACAGACTAAGACAAACTAAAAAAACAGACTAGAAAAAAAAAGTTTTTAATTTAGATAATGTGTTAGATAGATTTAATCTAGTTACAATTTGTAATGTCTATGTGACAGAAGTAGAAAATAAAAAAATGCGCTCATTTTAACTTTACTGTCAAAAACCGTCGCCTGAATATTTCGGAGTTAATTCACTTGAATACTGAAGAAGGAATATTTATATGTTGGATCAAAAAGTTATAATCAAATTTAAGGTCTGAGGAGTGAAGTATAATCCTATGTTTATAATGAAAAGAAATAAAGGCAAATGCTTTTGTCACTTCCAAGTATTAGCACAAGAATCATCTAAATCATCATCTAAAAATATTTGGAGATGTAAGATTTTTGAGTTTGAGTGATGTTATGATCAAAACTTAAATGAAAACAACTCAACTTTAAAACAGAATAACTAAAAATATAAACATTTAGATAGAAAATAGATTGCAATTTTAATACATATGTTTTTAATGAATTTTCTTATATCCGTTTTATCTTATAATGTTTGATATTCTTTTATTCACCGACAAAATAATTATTTGCTGTGCATTGTTACATGAAATATTAATTTTTGAAACTTCAGAAACTCACTTCCTCCATTTACATGTATAAATTATCTGATGCTGCTAACTTGAACTTATCGACTAAACTTACTTTCCTGAAATCTCGTCAGGAACTATTTCTTGCATTCGGCTCTTCCAGCACGAAGCTCTCTCGAGTATTAAATTTTTAATATCGAATGGCGCAAGAAATCTTAGAAAACTGCAGTCGGAATCATACCGAGGGTAGTTTTTCTTTGAGAAGGCAATTTTCCACAGATATTTTCTATTAAAAATTTACGCACCAATCGGACTTGATATTTGTTTCAATTTATATTTAATAGTTTCATTTTCTGCGTGCCCCTGGGGTAGCTACCCCATTCACGAAATGAGGGGTTGCAGGTTGTCAAGGGAGAAATATTCACTTGTTAGTGAACAGAAAAAATCATCTGCTAGAATTGGTTCGTTCTGGGCTTAGTTAATAGCAAAGGTGTCGAATATTTCAGGTGTTTAAATTGTTATTATTTTTTAATTATAATATCAATTTAATAAAGTGTAGTGTTATTAGGTTGTTTTAATAATAGTTATAATAGCAGTAATAACAGTTGTGTAATAATGACAGTGTTAACATTTATGCAAAAATAGATAACATTGATAGCTATCAAAAGTATTTCAACAAAAATAATTTATCGGCGCAAGAAACCAATACATGCTTACCTGATATTAATGTGAGTCAAGGAAATGTTTACATTTTATATTTCAAACTCGAAGAAATTTAACACTAAACAACAAATTATTTTTTTTAACTTCTCGATGTGTATTTTACTAACCATATTACCAAGATAAAGAGATGATTCAAATTCACTATTTACTATTTATTTAGTATTTAAATTATCTCTTGATAACGATAGATGATTGGCGAAACGTGCATCGAGAATACTAGAATGATACACTTGATACACTTGTAGCCTTTTAATGTTTCAAACGTTTATAATAGATTTTGCTCTACATATGTTTCGGCTTGTTAGGGCTTTCTCAAGAATAGCTTGATCCAATACTAATGGTCAAACACTGTGTTTCCAAGTATACAGGTAAAATTACTTCTTTTATATTTCTTGTTTTCTTAACGTCTAGCCAAATTATCCTAAATATCGGCTCGTAAAAACCGGGCTATTTAATTATAATATGATCTTATCTAAATTACAATATGATCTTATCATATTGTAATATTGTATCTCAATGGGAATGGAAAAAGTGTTATGAAAATTGGTTCAAACGTATGCAAAAGTGTATCGATCATCGCAGAGAATAGTTTGAAAAACAATAAAACTATTTTCAATAATAAATATTTGTTTTTATTTATAATTGCGAATACATAAATAGCAACCCTCGTATTCAAAACTACATAAAAAGTTCTTGTCGTTGGATATAAGATATATCTCTGGAAATACGCAAAAGTCTTTTTTAAAAATGTTGTTTACCATAATCAATAATTTTACACCTATTCATATTTCTGCAAAATTAAATATACCAATAGTTAAAAACTTTTTGTTTTTTTACTCCACTATGTTGCTACTGGTTAAAAAACCACCTACCAATTCATGTTATCTTAAGTGGAAAAGGAAATCAGTTTAAAAAATGCCCTACCTGAATATGCCTAGACTCAATCAATTTCCAATTAGACACCCTCACAGAATCAGAAACAAAAAAAAGCAGGAAGTACCTCCAACCCATATTTCCCTGAGTTGCTGGTAAAAAATATTATGCCTTTTAAGAGGTTATTTTAAAGGAAGTAAGGTCAATATGTATAGTATTACGTCTATTTCCAATCTTTTTAATTTAATATGTTTTTAAGTTTTGTGAGCATTAAAAAAATGTAAATAATAATAGAAAGGTACTCTTGCAATTGTATGATTCTCAAATTTTTCATCCCGACACGTTATGTTTACTATATTTATTGTTTCATTCAATATTACATAATTTTAATTTAAGTTGAAGTTGAATGTCTGAAGTTGCCGTACAGTATTTCAGCAAAAAGAATTTATCGTCGCAATAAACCAGCTTTGTAAAAGAACTAATATCTGATATTTTAAACTCGAAAAGATTAACCACTAAACATCAAACCATTTTTTTTTTTACTTTTCGACTTTGCGACGCGCTAACCGTGTTACCGTGTTCAGAAGATGATTCAAATTCATTATTCATTCACTATTTGAATTATCTCCTGATGAGGGGAAATGAATGACGAAACGTGTATCGAGAAGTTTCAAAAAGTGCTTGAGTTCAGTGTTTCACCCCAAAGGTTCAACTTGATATTTTGTAACAGATTGAATTTAATGATTCGAAAACGACTTTCTTCTAACTCAGGAATACATTTGTTACATTAATTAATGAAACTTTAATTTGAAAATTATACTTTCTTGCGAATATTTATTGATTTATGGTTTTAAGTACAAAGATCTATGTTAAAGACCTTTACATTTAATGTGTATAAGTTAATGAATTGAAACTATAGCATATTAGATAGTTGCAAACTGTTTTATAATAATGCAAGCAGTTTTTCATAAATATTAAGTGTTGATCATTCAAGAAAACTTGTTAGTATTACAAATAATCTAAAACAACATTTTTCTCTCTGTATAATATTAAATTAACCACTCAGATTCATATTTTTTCCTTTGCTCCTATTCCAATTTCAAATAAATTACATTCAGATGTCACTTCATCAACGAATGAATTTCATCACAAATAATTCAGTCATACTCCCTTCGGATTATAATTTCTGTTGTTTCATAGAAAGAAGTTCATTTGATACATGCTTCAACAAATCTCAAGAGATCTCAATATAATGAAATTATACTATCATGAAAAAATGTTATTTGCTGAATACATATTTGATATTTCACTGGCTGTACTTTAATAACGTATATTGTCTCTGTGCTGGCGAAATTAAAAGTAAAGAGAGTTGCTTAGTGATTCCAGGGTTGCTATTTATGTATGTGGAATTGGCAACAATGGTGTGGTGGCTAAGGCTAAGTGTGATGCTGTTTATGTTATTTAGTGACTTAAAAATTTCATTGTAGTCAAAAAAATAGAATTAACTCATGAGAATTTTCGTGTGATGATTTTCCAGGAATTTCGACGTAGATTATTTCAATAACACTGCATCAATCAACTCACTTCGACTTTTGGCGATGACGTGCCACCTAAAACCACTGTATATCACTGGTTTAGTGAATTCAATCATGGCCGTCGTTCTATAATGAACGAATTTAAAGCAGGGCGTCCAAAATCGGTTGTTGTGCCAGAATACATAGATAGTGTGCGCCAACTGATAAAGCAAGCTCGTCATGTGATATTCCGTGAGACTGAAGCATCTCTGGGCATTAGTATGATAAGCATACACAATATTCTACATGAACATTTAGCCATGAAAAAGATTTGTGCGTGTTGAATTCCGCATAATTTGACAATCACTCAAAAAAAGGCTCATGTCAATTGGTGTAAAGAATAACATCGCGTTATAACATGTGCGTCTATAACATCTAAACAGATGACGAATCTTGGATTAATGCGTATGAATCCAAAAGTAAACAGCAGTGGACTGTATGGGTCTTTCAAAATGACCCAAACCTAACAAAAGTTGTTTGCACAAGAAGCACTTCAAATCAAATGGTGGGCTGTATATTTGGGATAAATGGGGATGTGGCTAAAGTGCCACCAGAGAATCGTAGAACTATTTCGCACAACCATTTGTTTTCGAGAAGTATTTGAGGTAATAAGAAAAAAACAACCAGCGACGCAGGATCATTATTCACCATGACAACGCGAGCTCTCACACATCCGACTGAACAACTCAATATTTGACTAGTTAAAACATCGAATTGATCGGTCATCCGCCGTACAGTCCTGATTTGGCACCTAATGATTTCTTCTTGTTTTCGTCCGTGAAGAATAGATTACGTAGTCAACGATTTTCGATGCCAGAAGAAGCGGTTGATGCGTTCAAAATTCATATTTTGGAGATACCTCCATCGGAATGGAAAAATGCTAAGAAAATTGGTTCAAACGTGTGCAAAAGTTTATATATTATCACCGAGAATATTTTGAAAAACAATAGAACTATTTTTAATGATAAGTATTTGTTTTTATTTATTATGCCGAATAAATAAATATTATCCTTCATAAACAATAGCATCTAAGACTATTTAGTAACTGACCCTACAACTTAATAAAGGCTCCGCAATATTTTTCTTGTATTTAAAAGGAAGTATTAATCAGGAATACTACGTAGTACGGATCACCATGTACTTCGTTGTTTGGTCAATATTCATATTCGGCTGATTAGGATTCGTGCAACTTCCGAATATTTCCCACGGAAAAGCAATGAAAAAAAAGTCAACACAATTCGAATCCTCAGCAGCAATACAAAATATACCTTCCTTAGAAATAATCTTCCACTGAATCTTAATCGATATCTGCTCTATCATTCAATGCTTGTAGCGACAGCAAACCTTATGGATATTCTCTGAAGATAGTTCACTCGTAAATTCATTTTTCTTACGAATTTGATGAAATTGAAATATGATATTGAGCTGAGCCTTTTATTACATAAAATAATCAAATTTTTTAATCGATTCTGAAGTGAGATATTGTTAATTAAAGTGTACATAATTAACGTGTAACCTCTTTCGTGTATATGTCTTGAGAACACTCCTTACGAATTTTTTTGAAAAATCAATATGCGTTAAAACAAAAAGTGAGAAAACTTTTTGAATGAATGAAAATAAATACATGAGTTTTTTTATGGATTGGTTGAAATTTTTTTAACCTTAAATATAAAATAAAATTGAATTTATAAAATTACACTTTGGCGAGATCAAGTAAGAAAAAAACACAACAGATTTTATTATATACTTACATTTATCTGTTAATTTTAAGTTTAGTTATATGCATATACGTTATCTTTGGATTAGGAAATATTTTAGCAGCATAACTCTTACTTAAATGTATAGTAAAATCAAATTTATAAAATTAACATGTTTTACAATGAGATCAACGAAACAGTAACAAAATTTTATATTATCAGCATGTATTTAATTCGCTATCTTGTGTTTAGTTTTCGTCATCATCACTCTCTTCATCACAGTAACCTTCATTGAAAGAAACTGCAGTATGGTCTCGGTAAATATTCCTGAGACAAGCTGCACATTGTGTCTTGGATTATCTCCTCTTTTTAGCAGGTCATATTTTGCAGCTTCCTCTGCATACAATAGGACTTGTGCCTGCTTCGTTACATGAGCTTCCGTCACTTATTTTTCAGTGGTCCCTAATTTTTCTTTTGAATTTTCTCGGAAGGTACCATCTTAGCTACGGTGGCCATCGTAGCTTTTCTCTCAACATACTCTTTTATCAGCTGTATTCCCAATTCACGTTCTATAACTACTTTATTTGCCCCCTTTTTTCTATAACTACTTTATTTGCCCTTACTATTACCATGGCATTTATTCCTGCAATATCTAAAAAAACCAAAAAGAGTGTCAAAGTCCTTTTTTTGACGTCGGATACATTTTTGCTTTCTTGACAATTTTACTAATTTGCCTTCGCCTACGACGCATTTTTAATGATAACAAATAGAAAATATGATCTTTGTTAGACGAAAATTGTATATTGTGTTGTATTGTATTTATTCCAAAAATACTATCGCGAAGAGCATCACACGTAATTTTTTCGACATCGGGCGCACGTAAACTATTCAACGTTTACGTAACGAAAAACAAATGCTATCTGTACGTTATGGACCGCACGCAGAAATGCGTGGTTACGTTTTGTTCCAAACAGCGTCAGAAACATTTTCTGACAGGCAGGATTCAGCGCAGTAACTAAAAACCGTCCTAGCCATCGTTACTGCGCCGAATCCTGTCTGTTAGAAACTGTTTCTGACGCTACTTGGAACGAACCGTAGAGTATCTTCTCTACGTGGTGAGTCTATAAAGCAGGATCTACACCAATAAAATTTTGGGCGTGTGTTGAATTTATTGGAACAATTTGTTTGTATTATCTGGTGGCAACAGATGGTTCGTGTGCGTGCTATGCGGCGACAATATTTGTGCATGGCTTTGTGTATCAGAATGTCTACATTGCCGCGCAGGCACACCACATACAGCCCGCACAACGCAAATTTGTATTGATATGGACCCAGCTTAAGAGGTTACTAAAGATCGGAAATACTTGTAAAGTAGATGTAAGATTTGATGCCGCGCGACCGCTTGAAGGTTATAACTATATAGGCTAGTAGTGGGATTGGGAGGGATAGACATCACAGCTTGGCAACAATGGGCGTCTTCATGCTTTACGCGCCAACATCTGAATGTTTAACCTTATTTTTTGTAATATGCCTTTTGTCAGTCGGAACTTTAGCTATAACAAAACATTTATCACAAGAAATATCCAACATTGAATTAAGATTTAGAGGTTTCTCATTAGTTATTTTTTCTAATGAAAGAACTTTTTTACATTGACGACAATTTAAATTTTTTCCCAACGCATCTAGCTCCACAATTCGTGGACCAGTACACAGGTTAGGCGTGCACTCTTCAGTTTTTAATTTGTTTGCGTCATTAATTTTTTTTGCGTTTATCAAGGGCCTTTTGCTTTGCAAATTTTCCTTTATGTCGCAATTGATCATGATCAAATGGCATTTTCAAATTATTTATATTTTTATTATTTTCAAACAGTACTAACAGGGACAAAAGAACGAAGATTCGGTGTAAGCGTTGACAGCGTTGCCACATTTATTGCCTTTAAAACTGATTGTATTAGTGTGCAGGACTATACTAACCGATAGTCCTTATTAAATTGGACTATTAAATTAGACTTTTGTTTTAAATTGTTTTTAATGTTAATTTTATTCATAGCAATGCAAAATAAAGCTATTTTAAATGCTGATTATTAAATTAATTAATTTCATAATTCTTGTGAATACTATGTAATAATAAAAAAAAATCTTAAAGTTAGGTTACTACATTTAATACAAAACCTTAATAATAAATACGTGTACTACTGTTAGTCTACATAACAGGAATTCCATGAAAGGATCTAATACTACAATAGTTCGATAAGTTAACTGATATAATAACATAAGCGGAATTTAAACATATTCTAATGGTTACCAAGGATGATATGCTTTCGAGGTATATAATTACCCATGCCATAATTCCTGAAGTGATAGCTATATACCGTTTTAATGCGAAAGCATTATTTCGTCTTTCACTCATATTTAACAATTGTTTAATTATAACCTCTAAATCATCTTATCCACGTCCTCATAACTACAGAAACAGCAACGTACAATCATCTCGCTATTCCACGAGAACTCAAACCTGCTTTTTTCACATCAATAGCTCATCCCTTTTCGGTTCTACTTAAATTTATTTTAAGCTTTATACATCTAGCACCTCCAAAACTGTGAGTTGACAACAATTTTTAACTTTATATTTGATCAGTTTTCTATTGTAACCGTCGGTGTGAAACACTTAACTAGAATATATTTACCATTTGATAGATAAAGGATAGGATAAAATAGATCAACATGAAAAACCGGGGATTTATAGTTTACAAGATTATGATCAAAGGCATATTGGGTAACTAAAATCCATGTTAACCAGGTTTAAAGAATACTTTGCCCACAATAGCTATGTGACAAATGAAAAATCTTGTGTGGTCTGTACATGTACTCGAGCATGATCATAATACAGATATTAGTAAGTTAAGACTTGTTAAAAGTGTAATCAATAATAGGGTATTGGATGCGTTTGAAAGCATTCAAATAGAAAAATGTAAAAAAAAACATAAACCGGGATAAAGGACCTATTTAATTCAGTTAACTTTTTCACTTATTGATATATCGTTTAGTTAACTCGTCAGTTTACTTCAGGTTCATGATTTTTACACGCTTCATTAGGTACGGTTGTTATATAAATAGAAGATAGTTTAGTTTTGCAATTGCTTTAAATCATCTCCTTTTTTCAAATCATCTCTCTTTTCGATATTAATATTTGATATTGTTGAATAATACAAAAACTTATAATTGCATAATTAATCTAGATCTACTCTATACTACTCGAATTAATCTAATATCCTGGTATTTATTCACATATTGATATTTCTATTGTAATAAAATGACGGTTTGGAAAATCACAGAAATATACATGTCCCATGGTGTAATTCGAGATGAGAAACATCCAATAACTAATTCCTTTCCGAACACATATTTGGACCTCCAACAAATCGCAAACAGATTTCTTTTCGACCACATGTTATACTGGTTTACCGCAAAATGTCGTTTTTCATTCGATGCAATCCCGCTTTTTCCTAGATTTTAATACCTCGAGACGCATATGTGTCCCCGGAAGGGACCGTCGGCCCCGTAACTTCCAAACGAGCCAACTTTGACCTGTCGTCATATATTGTGTAAAAACTTCAGTAACACCCTCTTCCTGTCTCTTAGAAATGAAAACTTATCTCGTGCACATGTGCGCTCTTATGCCGAAGCTTCGTGATTTATCTTGGGCTGTCTAATATACCGGAGGGGTTAGAAAAGTTTTGGGTAGCAAAAATATGAAATTAAAACTCCACTATTGGATGTTTATTTCATTAAAATACATTAGTTAATGTGTAATTTAACAGTACTTTTTCATTAAGTCACTGGAAAAATTGTTAAATTATATAATAACTTATTTTTGTTGCTGGCAACATTTCGATAATAATACTGGTTTTTTTGTAACAACGCGAATAAAATCTGGTGTATTGTATATAAAGCTTGACGTATTATAACTGGCATATTATTATTAATCATAATCTCACTTTAGAATATCGTTGTTGCTATTTTACGATGATAGTTCGTTCTGTAGATTCTCTTATTAAGATCCAGCAATAATCCTCAAGTAAATTGCGGCTCCATTTACATTGATATTGCTTTTCTATTATAGAAATATTTTGGTGAAAGTAATGTTTAAGTAAAAAATTTTGACTGTGATCTTCATAGTTTTAAATTTCTAGTTTTCGTAGCTTTAAGTTCAGGTTTTGAAATCAGATGCGGTTCTATTGAACAACCGGAAACACAAGGACATAAAGATTATTTTCAATTTCCTGAACATATTTTGTATGAACATCAGGTACAAGATTCTGATGGTTTTGGAGGAGGAAATTTATTACTATGTTCGACGGGTAAGAATGTTTAGACTTATATGACGTTGATTTCGAGGATTGCTATTTATGTATCCGGAATAATAAATAAAAACAAATATTTATCATTGGAAATGGTACGCTGTACGATTCTCTAGTGTCATTGTAGCCATATGCCTATTTATTCCAAAAAACAGACGACCATTTTCTTCGAAGTACTTCTTGCGTGAACAACTTTTGTTGGGTTTGGTTTGGCTGCTTACTGTTGTTTACTTTCGGGTTCATACGAGTATATCCAAGATTCGTTACGTTTTTGAGATTTCTTTACATAAATCGACACGAGCCTTTTTTTGAGAGATTTTCAAATTATCGCAATTATATTAGTTCGCGCACAGTATAGATATTTTCTGGTACCACAGATTTTGGACGACCTTAGTAATATACAGTGATTTTAGATGGTGCTTCATCACCAAAAGTCGAAGTTAGCTCTTGTTGAAATAATTCACTTCGAAAGTTGTAGTTACTCATCGCACGAAAAGTCCGTATGCAGTCAACAGTGTCAAATTTTGCGATGTGTATGTCGGATGGCGTCTAGCAACAATATTCTTGCCCATTCCGGATATGTAAAAAAACAAGCCTCGTAGTGAAGCAAAAATTTGTTGCTTACTAAATCGTTACCACTGCAGAATGCATTTTATAATGCCTTTCAACCAACCTGTTAGCAACGTTAGAAAAGTTTTACAACAATGACGGACCCATGTCTTAGTCACCAGTTTTAATTCCGAAATAAAATTCATAAGCCTTTCGCAGAACCGCTGTGATATTACGTTTTTACGATTTAAAGCTGAGCTCTCTATTCACATAACAAAAACAGTTGGAACCATTTGAGTACTGTATAGACATTGTATTAAAAATTAATCACAATTAATTAAAATATAAAACATAAATTATGTAGAAATTAAAAAACTTATTACTCACGGCATAGAAAAGGGCAATTAGCATTTAAAGCATTCTTTGCAGATTTAATAAACAGGTCTTAAAATGTCATATTCGTCACTGCTTGGGTACTGCAGATACACGCCGTGAATTAATGAACATGTCGCATATTGAAAAATATAAATTTTCTTGTTACAGAAAATATATATTTACAGAAAATTTGTGTTTACAGATATGCTGTCAGAGTATCAAATTACACAATATAAACCCAAGTGGTTTTGTTCTGCATTTATTTCAACCTTCTCAATACTGTTTTAACTTGTCATTCGTCGGCCGTCTTCCATATTCTAAGCTCTTTCAACATTTCTATTCCATCCCTGAATACTTCCCAATATTTGTTAGAACTTCTTCATTCGATTTATAATGCCTGCTTCAAGGAATACTTTAACATTTGAAAAAGAATGGATCCCAGAAATAACCAGATGTAATGAATACGATGGATGTTCTACCAATTTATACTTATTACAAGATTACATCTTACAGCTTATAACATATAACTTAACCTTTTATAAACTTTATACTTACTTTTTTTTACAAATTTGCCAATATTGTATCTTAATATCGATGTTCTGAAAAAAAAATCTAAGAGTAATATAAAATGTATGACAACATTTAATATTCAGCAAACTTATCAATTTTATCTCAACGGTAACAAAAATACAATTGAAAAGTTTCGAACTCTATTTAACATTAAGCAACAGGAGAGTGCATCGTTATGAAAAAGCTTTCCCGACCGACATGGCCATCTGTTTGGGAAATTTCTCTTTCGATAAAACTCGAAAAATTCCCGTCTCTACAGCGAATCAAGTACAAAAGGTCGGCTGAAAAGTTCCGACAGGTGTGTAAACTGCCAAATGCAGAGGCAAATTTCAGCTTTTCGTATAACTTCCGCGAATTCTACGAGAAAAACCACATTTCGATTTATTCGATTTTCATAACGAGAAAACTTGCCGTGTTAAACTAAATATCTTATTTCTATTAGACTTACATTCAGCAGTGGTCTTCTCAAATCACAAAGTTTGAACTACTTTTTTTAAAGAGACATTACTGCATACTTCGTCGCCTAGGTTCGCAGAACTGCTACACTCAAAGAGTATGCTGGATCTAAGCGAAGTTCAAATTCCGCTAATTCCTAAAGCTTTTTCTTGGACTAGTATTATACGATTTGGTGTTGCCTAGCTACAAAAATAAATATTTTTTTCAGTAATGCCGTGTATTATCGTTACAGTATTTTTGAACGAATTTTGCAGATCTGAGCTTCGTATCGAGGATATGAGTCTTTATCACATACCGAAATGATTTTCTGTGGATTCGGCATAGTTTTGGTGCCGAAAAATATTATCTTAGACCAAGTAAAGTATTTTCGTATTCGGCATATTCTGTTCAGGTCATGTTCTTACGACAGTTTATATTTTCAAGTTGCGCAGCGTTGAACTTCTCGTTGAAGGTGTGATTATTTAACACCACTTAAACATACATTATGTTAAAAAAATGCCATAAAATGCACCGAAATGGTCTCTTGGTAAACATGTCTGGTTTATCCATGGTCTCCGCTCCATGTTCAGGATCTAATACCGATTTTACTTTTTGAAATTTTCATCTTACATAATAAACAGTTTCAAGTTACCAGATTAGATGATGAGATAGTAACTGTTCTGCGAGGGTCTGTCTTGCTATTTAAGTATCCGGAATTGGCAACAATGGTGCTGCTAGGAGCCATCTGACATAAATCGTAAAGTTTGAAACTGTTGACTGCATACCTACTCAGAACGTTTTGTCAGACGCTATTTGTGTTGTTTAGTGAAATCAAAAATTTCATCTAAGTTAAAAAATTGAATTAACTCGTGAGAATTTTCGTGCGATGATTTAGTTAGACTTTCGACGTGGATTATCTCAACAACAGTGTATCGATCAACTCACTTCGACTATTGGTGATGAAGTACCATATAAAGCCACTGCATATAACTGATTTAATGAGTGCAATCGTGGCTGTCGTTCGCTCACGAATCAATTTAATGAAAGTCGTTCAAAATCGGTTGCTGAAATCGAACTGATAAAGCAAGATCGTCACGTGACATACCGTAAGATTGAGGCATCCCTGGACATTAGTATGACAATCATACACAAGACTTTACATAAACATTTTTGTAAGATTTTGTGCCCTTTGGATTCGCAATATTTGACAATCGCTCAAAAAAAGATCGTGTCGATTGGTGTAAAGAAATGCCCAAAAATATAATTGTTTAGCGTTAAAAGCCGTGTATAATATCTACACAAGTGGTGAATCGTGGATCTATGCGAGCCCGAAAGCAAACAGCAGTCGACTGTATGGGTCTTTCAAAATGACCCAAATCTAACAAAAGTTGTTCGCGCAAGAAGCATTTCGAAGCCAATAGTCGCCTTTTTTTATTATGGGCATTACAGTGCCACTAGAGAATCGTAAAACGGCTAATTTTGATTGGTACACAACTATTTGTTTGCTAGAGGTCTTCGAAGAATCCAGAAAAAACAACCAGTGACGCAGGATCATTCTTCACGGTGACAACGTGAGCTCTCACACATCGGGCCGAACAATTCAATATTTGACCGATCAAAACATCGAATTGATGGGATATCCGCCGTACAGTCCTGATTTGGCACCCAATGATTTATATTTGTTCCCGTCCGTGAAGAATAAACTACGTGGTCAACGATTTTCGACGCCCGAAGAAGTGGTTGGTGCGTTCAAAATGCATGTTTTAGAGATACCTCAATCGGAATGGAATAGGTGCTATGAAAATTGGTTCAAGCGCATACGGTTATGGATCATTGCGGAGAATATTTTGAAAAACAATAAAGTTTTTTAATGATAAATATTACATATATTTGTTTTTATTTATTATTTCGGATATTTAAATAGCAACCCTCATATAACTCTAATAATATAATTTTACTATAAAGTTTTAACAGCTTTAACGTATTAGTATAGAAATAATTTTTGGTAGGAATTACTGAGTCTTTCAAATTGCTATAACACTTTTTTATCCTTCTAAATCGTACACCAAATCCAAAATTTTTGAATTTGATTTGAATTGAATTGATCTGATTTAAATTGAAATTTTTTTAAATCATCTCGGGATAGTATATATCCAACGGTTTTACATCATCAAAAAACAAATGTGATGGGCGCACAATTTTTTTCTAGTTAACTCAGCTTACAAATTTTAAAAAATCATTTTACAGTAGTACTCTCATGATTTCAACAACGAATTTGGAACAAATTAAATAAAACAAATTTTTACTTTGTTTTTTTTTTACTTGATAAATATCACTTATTATATTTTTTCACCTTGTGACTCACCTTTCACCCTGTGACTTGTAGTTTCGGAAACAATGGCACTTTATCAAACTGATTTTAAAACTAAGGTATGGCAGCTGTGTATCCTATATATTTGTTACAGTTTTATTGAGGGTATATTTTTATAATAGTTTAAATAGTTGGAAATTTCGGAGATATGTCTGATCATTTACTAACTGTCTAAACTGGTATTTATTATATTTATAAATTTCTATTGTTTTTAAAATGTTTAGTTAATTGCTTTTTGGGGCCGGATGTAAAATTTTTAAATTTGTTATCTCTGGAAATATATGTTCGGTATCTGTGAAATGGTTGGTAAAATTAGAATTTTATGTATTTAGTAGGTGTTCTTTAAATCTGGTCTGAAAACTTCGACCTGTTTGCCCTACATACCAGCTACTGCACTAGTTGCAACTTAACACATAAAGTGCTGTTTTTTTATTTTATGGTATTCTATCTTTGCCATTAAAACGTAATTTACAGGTTGACTGGGTGGTTTTAAGCACTATATGTAAATTATGTTCCCATAAAGACCGAGCTATTTGTTCTAAAATTGGATATAAATATGTAATCTTACAGTCTTTTTTAATATTTGGTTGTTTAACATTTGGGTATATTTGATTGATTAATATTTTCCTTTATTTTATATTTATTAAATAAAAAAGTCATTTCTTTTACACTGAAGCCGTTATTTTGTGCTATGACTTTAATTTTTGTAGTTATACTTCTTTGGCGAGAAGTATAACTAAGTATAACTTTGGCTTCTTCTTATAATTCGTTGTCGGATTTTACACTTTTGCCTAGAAACAATCACAGATGTTTTGATGTGGATATGTATGTGCGTGCTGTTTGTTTATGTACGTGTATATATATATGTGGGTAGGGTAGGAAGCAAGACAAACAGAAGAATTAAAAAAAAACCATCCGAGTGCTGGAATAGAACCAACTACCGCGCCAATGCGGTTTCGGAACAGCAGCGGTAGACCGCCTCTCTACCGTCCGCGCCAACCAGACCGGCCTAAAAATGAATGGTTTGGTTTCTCTCTTTTCCATGTTTAAATTTTATTTTTGGATGGATTATATTTAAATGTTTTAATGTGTCTTCTATTTCTCTATTCTAGTATAATAAACCGAAATGTCGTCTACGTATCTAAATCAAGAGAGTATATCTTTTGCTTTATCCGTATTTCAAAAATTATTTTCCAAATTTGACATAGACAATTCTGGTTATAAAGGGCTGAGTGGGCAACCCATTCCTAGACTATAATTTTGTTTGTAAAATGCATTATTGAAATGAAAATAATTTTCATTAATGCATAGGTTAAAGAGTTCTTAAATATTGTTCCATAATAATTGGATTGCTCTTATTTTATAAGAGCAAATTATTTATTAATTGTAGGCAATCTTTATTTGGAATATTCTGGAGCATATTGCTAACGTCAAAGGATGCTAGAAAACCGTTTTTTGGTCTACCGAATTTTTTATTCAATGTTTTGGCGAGAAATCCCTTAAGTTTTTGAAGATATTATTTAAGCAAAACGCTAAGTTTCTTAGCGGGCTATTTCTTACTGGGAAATTTTCTTTATGCATTTTAATTAAACCGTGGAGTTTTGGGAGGAGTAGGATTCATATTGACTATTTCTTATTTCTGTTTTGTTTTTGACAGCTTGTTTGGCAAGATTGTGTTTATATTTTTTATTGGTGATTTAAGCTTGTTTTGAATTTTTGTTGCAGGATCATTTTTTATTTTAACGAGGTCTTCATTATCTAGAAAGTTTTTAATTTTTGTTTGTTTTGTTTTTAAGTTCCTTTTTTTCAGGATATTATATACTTTATCGGCTTTAGTCATAACTAGATTATAATTTTTTATTTTAGATTTCACAGATTTGATAATTTGGTCTTCATTTATTTTGTAGTGGTATTTATTTTGTAGATGCATTTCTAGCGTCCGTTTAATTTTTTCTTTTGTAAAATTAAAATTAGAAATGTTTTCAAGGTATAGTTCTACTTCAGATAATATATTTTCGAAAATTTTACTTGATTTGGTATTTGGGTTATATTTCGAACCATTTTCAATTAAACCTAGCTCTTTATTTTGGAAAACTGTAATTGATAAGTTTGTGTATCTTTTGCAGAAGTTATATTTTGGTGAAAATTCTGTTGTTTTATAGTTTGACTGCGATTTAAATAGATTCAATTGCTTATCTGATTGTCTAATACATTTGTTGTTATCTGGATCAGTTTGCCTCGCATTCCCCTTTATTGTAAAACACTTAAAACATTGAGTGATATAGCTAAAAGAAAAGCCTGTTTAATTAGTTATTGTTTTTGTTGGTTTACAATTTATTCCCACAATTTTCCACTGTATCAAACTAAAAACTTATAACTGTTTCTGACAATACCATATGTCAAAAGGCACTTATTCTGTGTCTTTCTTGTTTTCTTTTGTATAAAATAACTATTGCATTAAAATGGGGTTAAATTATTTAACTTATCTGCTATCTAACGGACCGTGGTGCGTCTAACTTAGGCTATATTATGGCCGTTATTTCCTCGACATTTTCCTCAAAACCACTAATGTACCCTAGTCTCCCCAACAGAACTCTCTCCGTAAACGTGACATATCTTGTTTTTCGTTTGGACAATGTTTAGTTCTTTTTGAAATATAGAATGATAATGTGGCGCAAATACATGTTATCGGCCGACATTTTCAATTTGTATCAACTTGATTAACTGTATACAAATTAAAGCACATCAGAAAGTAAGCATTGAAAATACCACAGGAATTCATAATATGTAAATAACAGATTACCAATCCAGTACAGATTTTTATTTATAAGCTTTGAAAGTGCGACTAATGGAATATACCTACGAACTTTCCGGACAACCCTATAGTTTTGTCTAATCAGTTCCACTACTTTTCGATTTAGATTATATCTTATGGTGTAATTATGTCAAATCGTAATAAGTAATGGTTCGGAGAACAAGCTTAATGAATGCTAATAAGGTATCGATTATTCAATATACTGTCGTTTTAATTGGTCATTAAAGATGCGAAGAAAAATGAATGCAAATAATTGTTGCCGTCTTACTAATTGCTTAACTTATTACGTTACTTGTTATCTAACTACATTTGTTACATTAACTCCTATGAAACTGTATGATGTGTAAATTTTTATTTTTAATAAAGGTATTTCGGTATAAGTGTAACTGCCCATTCACACATACATCCGTCATTGATGATTTGTTATTTAATACAAAAACAAATCGATAGTATGCTCGTAGAAGTTTATAAGCCATTTAAGAATAAAAAGGATTCTTCATAAATCACTGAACTGAAAAAAGGACGAATCGTCACCATGTTAACCGGCCGATGCAAAGCTTTGGTAAACGTCAAATTAACATATTGTAGTGAGGAGGTCGCAATGTATTTTGCTTAACTTTTTGGCTATGTAGTGGATTGTGACACTAAAAAGATTGAGAAACGAAATCATAGGTTAACAATTATGTCTTTGTAGCATTTTTTTACTATTTTTATGCAGATATATTCATTACTATTACATCGAACATTTTAATTTATTAAATATTAAAAGAATCCTTAAATTTTAACGTGAATTGTGCAAGAACCAAATAACAGGCCAGTTATTAAAAGTTTTTAGTTTGCTGGTCCAATCGGTGTTGCTGGCATCCTGCCTTAAAGGAATCTGCTTTTTATCGGATGTTACTAGTGCAGATACTAATATGTAAATTTGTGATGACAACATGCTTTTTGCAGTAAATTCAAAATGGTAAACGACTTGGAAAGCAAAATCTATTGAAAAACCTGAGGTTTCCTTGGCCACCATGTGTCAGGGTATAATTTTTATCAGGTGCCAACATGGGAATGATGGATTTCCATTAAATCGTATAGTGCCAATAGCATAGACTTTTTATCATTCATGTTTAACGTTAAACTGGGCAAATAAGATGTTAATATTAATTTATTAATTGCATTCATATAATGTATATTAATGACGCTTTTAATACTTAATTGCACTTTGCGAACAACTTTTGTATTATATGAGTCGAAAAGGACCTTTCACTTTCCACTTCATGTATGGGTATATTGAAAAGTCGAATAATTTTTTTTTAAGAGAAAAGGAAACGCAAATAATTTAAGTACACTTTTATTTAGTCTATTATATAGTATATTTATAGTACTATTATTTACTCTATTATATATATCTCGGTTGCCAATTGATATAACCATTTTACGAAGTAACGCGTCCAAAAAAATTTCCTAGCATTAATTAGTTGTTCGGCAAGATGTTTGAGAAGTCGCACCATCTTGTTGAAAGAAAATATTGTTTATATTCAGCAGCAGTGGTTCGTGGGGGAAAAAACAGGTGGGGCTCGTATAATCAAATTTTGGAATGGGAATAGAGAACCGCATCGCAACCAAAAATTGTGTTGGTAATAACGAGTGTAACTGTCAGACATTTTTTAGGTGGGACATGCCCACGTGCCCTTATGGCCCAACCGCCACTGATATCCACATTTATTAGTTCACGCCAAATATATTGTGTTAGTATATACCTATAACCATATATATATATATATATATATATATATATATATATATATATATATATATATATATATATATATATATATATATATATATATATATACATACAATTAACAGTAATATGATTTCCATCATAGTCTTAAATTATAAGATTGTATCGCTTTTCACTCCAAAATCCACACTCGATACATTATGAGGATAAAGCGGTAACTAAAGATTTAATGCAATAAAGCAATTAAAAATGTGCTTATCAGTGTGACATGAATCACACATGATATGACATGAAAGATCTAATTAAAAAGGCGACAGAAGTATTTTCGATAAAGAGGATTAAAATGTAAAAGAAGTATTTTCGATAAAGTTTATCTTCTTTATAGAAAATTCTTCTTTTACATGTTACAATGCAAAAGAATTATTTTCGATAAAGCAGATTAAGACGAGAAAGAAGTAATTTCAACTTTAACATTAAAGGAGAATAATGTGTAAGTTTTCCTTTTTATATAACAAAATAAACCAAATTTATTGCGGAAACGTCTGGAATAAATGACTATAAAAACACCAACTCAAGTCTCATCCATACAAAATGACATTTAAAATTGTTTTTGATCAGAATTTGACAAATGGGGCACTCATCTTGCACATAGCGTTCTCAAGCCCAATTTCTTTTTCTAAACATGAAACACCCATTCAGTAGAGATGTTCATGGCCTAAGCAGTTTCACTCAAAGTCAATTGTCTGTCAACCATAACCATATCAAGTATAAAATTAATTATTTGTTCAGTAGTTGCACTTATTGGACGTACAGAACGTGGATCATCATCCAGGCTTATACGACCACGTTGAAACTCACCTGCCCACTTACAAACCATTGTTTTTGAATGAGCAGACTCCCACTACATTTATCATTTCACTATGAAACCAGATTTATGCGGAAACGTATGGAATAAATGACTATAAAATATATTTTATTTTCAAATTAAACCTTAAGAGGCCAATGCAACAAAAACTGAATTTCGATAGCCGTTTTCCGCAGAAATGGCTGTATTTTGAATACATGTTATAAAAAAATTTAAGTATAAGTAATTGCGTTTGAAACGTAAGAGCGACAAAACTGTTTAAAAGGTAAATGTCACTTATAGATGGATATGCATAATTTAAGAATTTTTATTGACTCAAATCCTGCAGTTATGTGTGTTCACACACCCATTACGCCAACAGTGTGCTTCGTCCGAAAAGTCTGGCAAACTGGACACGCATTTTAATAGTAGATACAATAACATCTACTGACTGTTTAATCCTTTATTTTTCCATGGGGATTGACAGAATACACAACAGTCTGAGTGCCATTTACATTTGCAACAGTGTTGTTGCTATTACGTTTCATAGTTCTGACACTCTTATTGGAAAACTCTTATTACAATCCAAACCAATAAAAAATTACGTTGTGCAGGTTGTATGTAGTGTGGGTGCGTGGCAATGTAGACGCTTTAACACGCAAGGTCACACAAATATTTTCGCTGCACAGCACACTCACGAACCATTTGTTGTCGGTTTGTCCTAAATGTCAAAAGAATTTGCGGTGCACAGGATTTCTGTGTGGCGGTGTTATTGAAGTAAAGTTAATGTTTTTAGTAGGTAAAAGATACCTACGTGACGTGGCTATCTTGAAACTTATTATTTAGTAATTTATTATTTATTGAGTAACTGATTGTAGTCGAAGCATGTCCCAGCATATTATTATGTTAAAAAAGAAGTGCGCAGCATTCATAATAATGAACAATTTAATCAAGGAAAAAGAAAAAAAATCGTAAGAAAGAGAGTTATTGGATAAAGCATTTGTACCAAAACAGAAAAGTATAAAATACAAAAAATAAGAAAATTAGTATAAACAAAATATGAAAAATATAAGGAACATTATTTTTGACGCTTGTTGAAGTAACCTAATCAAACATAACCTACCAACATCTCACTGCTCATATAGACGGAGCGGGGCGTACAACGAGCACACCACAAATATTTTTTGACTGTGTGCGGTTATTTTGCGTCGTAAATATTTTCACCGCACATTAAATTCAACACACACGCAAATTTTTATTAGGGTGGACCCAGCTATATATACATGTCTCACTAGTTCTTAAAACTATTCGAAATTGTATGAAATTTATACTATATCAAGTCAATTCGGAAAAAAACATAGTAATTCGAAATATATTAATTCTGAAGAATAATGTGCCAATAACTGAAATTAACACTCTTGCAGAGATTTTTAAATTTTAGCCATAAGATGTATTTTGTTATATAAAAAATATACAAAATTTTTCAAAAACTTAAAAATCTGTTTTAAAAAATATATTTGTGGCTTGATTATCATGATTCATACTGCTAGCGATTATCCATTGACAGATCAAGCTTTCAGAATAACGCTTTACTAACGTTTTACTAAGTTTTTCTTAAGCTCATTTTTTTCAACAGTGTCTAGTAGAGGTCAGACTCACAATTTAAAATATGATTCAGTGATTATCTTGTAAAATCCACTGTATTCCACAGATAGAGCACCATACAACATACACTTTTATTTTCTGAAAACCATTTCACAAGAATATTTTCGCTATCAACACAACTCTGTTCTGAAATACTCCAACATAATATTTTATTTCATAATAGAAAAACTATGAGAACTAAAGTTTGTTTGTAATACCATAACATCTATTTTATTTTCTTTAGTGAAACCGCTCGAAGCTTTTAAGTCAATTCAATATTAAGGAAAGAATACTGTCTCAACACTTGAATTTGGCAAGGCATTTTCCGTTATAAAAACCTTTAAAAGTCACTCAATTTCAGAATGTAATATTTGATGTAATATTATTAAAACGATCTTGATATTTTCACTAAGAAAAACTAAAATCTAAAATCATTACAAGACGGATTTTACTAATAATTTGATATTTCGTTTTGTAAAAATATAGTTCCAGTATGGTAGAATGATCTTATATAAGTATATATGTTATACTGTTACTGCATTAAGAGTGTAGGCTTTTTTTCAATACGTTTACTTAGTTGAAATTATTTCTAGTTTTAAGGGACAGTCAACTTCTATTTTAAAACCTCGTATAGTATCTAGCATACTTTGTAAATAAAACAGAAAATATAATCTTAATAATTAAGAATAAAATCACCTTCACATATACTTTCTTCTTCTTATTTATCTTCTTCTATTTCTTCTTCTTATTGTGGAGATTTTGAGTTCCTGATTGGTAGAAGGAACGTGGTATTTAATAAGAAAAGCAAGGTTGACTTATAAATTGGTCTATATATTTCTTTTCTACACAGATCAACATCGAGCAAATCAGATAAATGAGGTAATTGTTGTTCAATTAATTGTTCATATTTAAGGTTTGAAGATGGTTTGACCTATTTCTAGCATTTCAAAAATTATTATCCAGTAAAAATTCCACAAAACAAAAGAATGCTTTTTATGGTGTAAATATGTTTTAGAGGTAAGCGTTGACGTTTATGCTGATGATAACCATTGCCTTTTCCATTTCTTCAATCGATCAAGAAATTGTTCACATTTAGCTGTTAGTGGTGTAGCAACAAATTACTAAGTATTGGACGATTAGTATTGTTTTCTTCTAATAAACTGTGTGGAAACCATACACCTCCTTTGTTGATTTTACCAATACGATTTAAGTTATCTAAAAATCTAAATATCTAAAATAAATTAATTATTTGTTCTTTTATAGTCGAACAAGGATCCGCAAATATCCGCAAAACATATCTTAGAAAAACATATAATAAAGCATATAATATAACACAAAAACGAATATACTTTTTGCCCGATTACTTCTATGTTTGCGATTATAAAAAATAATAGAAAGTAAAATATTTAAAAATTTTATTTCTATTATGTTATGCAGTATTTTTAAAATAAAGTAAGCAATTTTTTTGTGGTTATGTTAGAAGTAATGAGTTATTCACAAGTACGAGAATCAGGTTGTCCTAGAAGTTTCCAAAGATTGTGACGATGTGTTTTGCTTGATGCTTTATTTTAATTGCTTTTTTATATAATCGATATTATGTATTGGGTAATTCCACCTACAGCGCATCCTAGCGCATATTAGCGCATCGTACAGCGCATTCTAGAATGCTTAGTGGTGAGTTTATATTTCGATTAGATAGTCATGATGGACGTAGAAAGTAGTAATTATAACCTAGGGCTTTATGCTTAGGCAGCAGGTTACCTCTAGTAACCATCAGAAGTCTAAATTGAGTCCGTAATGCAATCTAAACATTACCGCTCGTCATTAGGTCGTATATGCAAGTTTGGTTAACCCCCTTAGAATAACGAAGTGTTATAATATCTATAATAGGCCTACTCGTTATTGGTTTTTTAGATCAGATAAGGAGTTTTCCAATGACAAAGTGAGAACTTCAAAACGTACTAGCAGCAAAATTGTTTGAAATATAAATGTCTAATGGACTGCTGTGTTCCAGTGCATTGTCTGAATTCACCATGAAAAGATAAACGATTCAACAGCACGTAGAAATTGGAACCTGAAAGGAAACCCGCACCTTGGGGAAAAAATAATGGCTTACAGCGTTTGTAACCAAACCGCAAAATTTGGGTCGATGAAAATCCTCAACTGATTCAGGAATTTCCTCTTCATCCTCAGAAAGTCACTGCTTGATGCAGTTTTTTGGGCTGAAGGAGTGATAGGATCTTAATTATTTGAAAACGATGATAAAAATTCTGTTACTATTAAAGGAGAACGCTGAAGGAAGATGCCAATGGAATATATTTGGTCTGAACTGATAAATGTGGTAATAAGCAAAGTTTCCTTTCAACAAGACAAGAACTTGTCACACATTAGAAAGTTTCTTCAACGCGTTTTTTCGCGCAATGGTAATGTCAACTGGTCACCAAGATAATGCTATCTCACGTCATTGGACTATTTTTTATAGGGTTATGTCAAATATCTAGTTTACAGAAATAAACCCTGAAAAATTTTTGATCTTAAACGAAACATTTAGGTCACCATTGAAAATATACCACGCGATATGTGTGAAAGAGTAATTGAAAATTAGGTCTCCAAAATGTACTCCACAAGACATAATGCTATTATTTGTTCTCAAGATAAAATAAAAATTGGCGCATTAACACTTGTAGTTATTGTGCCTCATTTTAAAATTCTGACACTCTTATGGTACAATTAGAGGAATGATTGATTTTGTTATTTCTTGATTATATAATACAGTCATAGTGTTGACAAATTTTATAAAATTAACTCAATAAAATATATTTTTCATCGATTACGTTTTGTTTTTGTCTACCAGCGTATTTATTTTAAAAGTGTGTCTAACATAATTTTACCTCATTAACGATATGGACATTAATCATGTTTTAACAAGTAAAAAAATTAATTAACCTTAATTTTTGTAATAGCCAGTTATAATTTTCTTACATAAATAAAACAAAACATGTAATCCAACAAAATTTTTAAACACTCCAAATTAACATAAAATGTGCATACTTTCTTTTGTATGTCTCAATTCCGGTAAATAATGTAACATTATGTTCTACACGTACATATTAACCACTTTTCTCCGTTTCGCTGCAATTTCTATTTTAGGTTCTGACTACTATGATGTTTCACCTGTAAAGTAACAAATATTCTGCCCCCAATAATGCAATACGCCACACAAACTCCGTTAATTATAGCTTTGTCAGGTAGAGGAATATTACTATGGTTAATTGAAGTAAATTGGCTTTGTGATCATATAATTAAATAACTTTAAGTTTACGTGAACTACCTGTTGCTCAGTCTTAACAGTCGGTGCAGAACTTCATAATTCAACAAGAAAATGTTATGTTTAATATGCATATCGTATACATGCCACATATAAGTCCGGACACATATAAGTCCGCTATATATGATTTTATTAAATATTTTTTAGTGTTTATTCAAGATATGTAAATATATAATGAAACTAATATATATATATATATATATATATATATATATATATATATATATATATATATATCAGAGAACAAACGAAAGTGAGTGACATCATTGGAAGAATAAATAAAGGAATTGAAATGGAAGTGAGCTTTGATCCATGGACAGGGCTTTCTATCTCGTATTGTAATGACAAGCATTAACCTTTCTATGCCTCTCTGTGCTCCCCAAAGTTTTTGTGAGTGTCAAAATGTGAGTGTCCAGGTGTCCGTACCCCTTAACTTCTGTATGTCATAACCGGCAAGACGCACAAGACTACTTTTCAGGCAAAGTGGGAGTTTGCTCCCACGTTGCTATGTAAACACTATGTATGGCTGCCAAATGCTGCCAGCCACACTTAACACGCAGTTCCACCTGCCGGACGGTATCCTCCTCCATTGAGTTCCTCTGCCCAATATATATAAAGTGATCCACAACTTCCAAGTCCGTTGCTAAAATAGAAATTCTCCTGTCCTCTGTAAATTTACTAAGCAGTCATAACCTGAAAAAGAGTCATACCCTGAGTTATTTTCAGGTTTATTTTTTGCTAACTGGTTCGCCAGTACTTTGCAGCTCTTGTATACGTCTTTGCAGCGCCTCTGGGTCTTGGGAATGGAGAACGATATCATCTCCACATCTAAGATAGTTTAAATTTACACCATTGACCTTTATACCATCCTGTTCCCAATTACTTCTTCCAAATTACGGATTACTTCTTTTAGGCAGGCCGAGAAAATAATAGGTGATATTGCGTCATACTGCCGTACACCTCACTCTACATTGTTACGTTTTGTCATTCTTGGATGAAAAAACAAAATTGGCTTATGAACATTAAACAGGCTCTAATTCCAACTGAAACTGATTTCTTGGTTCAAAACAATAATTATCTTTAATTATAAAATTTTTTTGAACAAGAAAATGAACTGCTTAAATCACAATAATAAATATCTTGAATCACGATAATAAAATAAAATAATTAAATTAAATAATAATCTAAAATACTAATAATAAAATTTTTACTATGTGTTTAAGTATAATTATTAAATGGATAATAATTTATTAACGCTATTTCATTTCGCACTAAAACTTTGAATTATAAAAAAAATAAGTTGCGAAAAAACAAGTTTTATGTGAATTTCGTTTTAGAGAAAAATTTTCTTAGATCAAATAGCTGTATTCTTTGTTGAAGTTAATAGCACTGTTTCTTATAAGAAAATATATTACTTAAGACAAAATATGTTTTTTTACATTTACAGTTTTGTATTGGCTAAAGCTTTCAGCTAAGAAAAAATAAACTTGTTTCGAAATATTTTACTATCTTCTAATTAAAAGGTTTAATCCTGAAATAAAATAATTACAGCTCTTGCTTGAAAACATACTACTCATATCGGGATTACATATCATATTACTCATATCGGGAATAAACAAATCTTCAAGTGAAATATAAGTTTGGATTTAAGTGAATGATTCACTTCTGATTCAATATTGAATGATTAAAGAAACATGTTTATTTCCTTGAACACAATTTTTTTACAGCTAACAGCTGTACACACAAGTACACACAAGTAGACATAGCTGTACAGCTGAATATAAATATTTTACAGCTAATGTAAATTAATATATTTCCTTTTATAAAATGTACATTTCTGTAAAATTATTTTCCAGGAAAATTCTATATTTCATAATTTTGATTTATTCTGTGGTAGAAATTTACACGATTTATGAAGAATATATCTTTACTTGTAAGCAGTTTTCTCACCACAATAGAAAATGACAATAGCAAAGTGTTTTAATGTAAAATACACTATACTTAATATTTGAATACACAATACTTAATATTTGAATTCAATTTTTTCTTTTTTTTCATAAACCTTTTTCAGCATTACGATATCGTCAGAATTAGTTAAAATTTAAATCTCTATGTGCCATCGAATATATTGAAATTTTCAACTTGTTTATTGATTTCTTAGCCCTGGCTTAACTGCACTGTCCATTGCGAGTAAAAAGCCCAGTACAATTTATAGCGAAATAAATCTTCTCAATTGTCAGAGAATCCAGTTTCGAAGGCGTGGTCCGTTCCTTTATACAACTTCCTGTACGGGGAACCATCCTGGCAAACCGTGGTTGAAAAGGTTTTCGAACACGTGCTTTTTATATAACATTATTTTTATCTCTGGAGAAAAAATGTTAGCTGAAAATAAAAGGAGAAAGTTTAGAATTACATCAATTTTGTTACTTAAAATTTAGTTATAAATTACGAGGTATATTTTTAAATAAGTTCCGTTTTTTAATAAGAAGAAAAATACTATAAATATTATTAAAATATATTTTTTTTTTCAATATTTTACATACTTTTATCTACTTTTCTAGATAATTTCCACTTTTGTTCAAACTTTTGTCATACCGCTCAACAAGTCTTTGAATTCCGACGTCAAAGAAATCTACCGCCTGTAAAGAAGCCAATCCATGACAACAGTTTTAACTTCTTCGTCGTCACTGAACCGTACACTACCAAGAAACTCCTTTAAGTACTGAAATAAGTGAAAATCACTGGGTGCAAGGTATGGACTGTAAGGTAAATGATCAAGTTCTTCCCAGCCGAAAGACCTGATTAGACCCTGTGTTAGTGTAGAAACATGTGGCCTTGCATTGTCATGGTGCAACATCACACCCGAAGATAGTAGGCCACGCCGCTTGTTTTGTATGGCACGTCGGAGTTTGCTCAAGGTGACACAATACGCATCATATTGTTGTGCCTTACGGCATTAAATTTACTTACAAAATCCCTTTCCTGTCCGAAAATACCGTTGCCATGATCTTTCGTGCTGAAATTTTCTATTTGGCTTTCACTCTGGTTAGCAACGATGTATGTTGCCATTCCATTGACGGTTGCTTGGACTTAGAAGTCATGTGAGACACCAAAGTCTCATCTCCTGTAACGATGTTGTCTAACAATTCATCCCCTTCTTGATTGTATCGGGTCAAAAACGGTAAAGCACAGCCCAATATCTTTGTCTTGGGATCGTCAGAAAGCAATCTTGGAATCCACTGATTAGATACACCGAAACAATGGTTTACAAAACTGACCTTGAAATCACTGAAAATTCGTTTGATAACTTTGTTGTCCACATCACGAATCAAATTTGCAGAAATCAAAGAAGGTCGGCCAGGGCGTGGCTCAGCATGCACATTGACGCGCCCGTGTTTGAACATTCTCACCCACTTTCAAACTTTACTGTCATTCATAATATTATCACCGAAAACTTTCCAAATCTGACGGTAAATGTCCCCTGCTACCAAATTTCTTGTACCCAAGAATCGAATTACAGATCGTATCTCACTGTCGGCGGGCGACACAATTTTCTGAAAGAGTATAAACTTATACAGCTCAGGACACAGACAGACGATACGGCTGTAAATGGCGCCTAAATGCACACAAATCATGCCGGGAGCTGATGCGCAAGCACACTGAGGCGAGTGCGAGTTATTCTCAGACTCATTCACAAACGGATCTTATTTAAAAAATACCCCTCGTATATATTAAGGGTACCCATAAATAATGTCGTTTGTTGATAGTGTACAAAATTTTATTTTATTTAAGCGTTCATATTGGTCTATCAATCTGAGCATAACAATAGTCAGCACTTGATTTCATTACGATTCAGAATATTATAATCAATAATTCCTGATACATCTAATACTTAATACGGAACTTATCCGTACTATGCTCTTCCATTCTTATAAAGTTCACATAATTTTTTCGAATATTTATCAATAAGCACACTAAATATCAATAAATTTAACTAGAATATAAGTTATGTTATATTCAGTTTAGTTTAATCAATTCCCAAATATGATATCCTAAATATTTCAGATATAAACCTTGAGTAGACAGACAGTTGGAGTTCAGTCTTATATTGGCTTTGTTTAACTTTTCCATATTCCATATTTTCACGTTTTGTGACATGAAAACTGCTTTGTTCACACACCCATTCTTTTATGTCGCGTTATAAGGAATTTTAACGATCTAGAATTCATTTCAAAAGCAGCTCAACGCTGTAGTCAGATAGTTGAAATTCTGTCAGCGGTAGGCCAATTCGACGGAGACCCAAGTCATAATAGTTACAGAAAACATATATATATATATATATATATATATATATATATATATATATATATATATATATATATATATATATATATATATATATAGATAGATAGAGAGAGATTCTATACGAGAATTACGGTCCATATGCAGAACAAGAAAACCCTCTTAAAATCAAAATTCTGATCGATCAAGATCTAGCAAGAGCCCTTATATTACGCGGGCCCCAAATTTGGTCTAGATGTCTTTCCAACACTTCCACCTGTCCGGTCTTCCACTTCAATTTCCATTCTTTGGTTTGCCGGTCAGTTAATTTAATTAACCTTGAGCTAAGGACAAATTAAAAAACCTGGCCAAATAAACTAGAAACTAAATATTCCAAAATATGGGTGTAATTAAAATTCACCCTCATCAATTCTTATATTGGAACATTTGGGGAGAAACACTAAGAGATTCACCACTAAACACCAAATCACTTTTATTTAATTTCTCGACGTCCATTTCGCTAACTATGTTAGCATTATCAGGGGATGATTCAATCTAATCTAAATTAAATATATTTATATAATAGTAAAGGTTTTAGATGAAGAAGATAGCATTATAATTTCTGTCATAAAAATCGCTCAAAAAATTGCTTTAGGTCCATAAATCTTTTTCATGTACTGCTTTCGCAAAGTTGGAAAATGTTTTTAAGATGGTATATACTTAATTAATAGATTAATAATTATTTGCTGGAAATAATTTCAACAAAAAACATCATAATATTCCCTAATTATCCCCACGTCGTAGCACTTTTTCGCTGTGACTTTTTTACGACAACAATAAATTCAAAAAAAGAACCGTCATTATCTGTGTCAGTCTGCCGTCTTAGATGGAAACATATTTCTCTCAAAACTAGCGAGTTTATAACATTGCAAACTGTTATCTTGTTAGCGAGTCGTGATTTAATACATACTTTAATTTTCTTTACGCCGGAAACTTATTTTAAAGCGAAATTTGTTTAAATTGAATGTCGTTATTTTTCTTTCTAATTTTCCAAAAATTGAAAACACGACTGAACTTGTTTAGGTTGGAAATATGAAATTCTTGAAGCAAACTTTTTTCCTGTCATTTTTCTTCATATAAAAGCAATTATAAGTCTGTTTTTCGAATTATCTGCAAATGTGTAAGTGTAAAATATATTTAATAGATTAACGACAAAGGTCACTGAAAAATCATCAAATAAAATAAAAATAACAGGCTTTAATTAAAATTTATCCAAATGCACTTTGTCAAATTAAATAGGATTCAGTTTTTTAAGAGACGCACATTTTTACACCGAGGGACAAAAGAAGTACGATACCCAATATACATACTTGAATTAAACTGAAATTTCGAGTGGTGTGTAAAGGATGGAGGAGGGAAGGTAGGCCTATATCTGATGCATCTTCAGTACAAGTTGGAACTCACTAGAGTCACTTGGTGGTCCGTAACAATTATTTTCATAAACTGATTTTTTCTGGCATGTTTTGAAACCCAGTGAAAACAACTATTTCAAGTTTTGTGGCAGAATTGGGCACAATGCGAGAAAAAGATTTGCAAAATTTCAACAGGCCCATGGAAACTGTATTTCCAAGGTCCCAAGTTTTTAGGTAATTTTAGACTTTCTCAGAAGGCCGGAACTTGATTGAGATGAACCTGGGAAGGCCTTCTACTACAAGAAGTGACGAAAATGTCCACAGTATCAGTGATCTTGTGCATTCCGATCGTCGGCTGATGGTCAGAATAATCGGGGAAAAGTTGAATTTGACTTACACATTCCTTAGATTTTGACGAATGAATCTGGGTTGAAAAAAATGTTCCTAAAAAGGGCTGCGAAAAACCTTTTGCAGGATTAAAAGGATAACAGAAGGGAAACATTTCATGACTTTTTTTCGGCGGATTGAAAATGAGCTTTATTGTGGATCATTGCTCGAAAATGTAGCCGCTAATTTTTAGTACGTACTATAAAAATTCCGTTCTCGAAAAAAATGGCTACGACCACCAAGCGACTCTAAGGAGTTCAAACTCGTAATGAATACGCATCAGAAGTTGGCTTATCTCCCCTCCAAATGGGAAAGCAACAGTGTTGCCAGATCGAATACAATCATAGATAAATCAGAGCATATGATAAACAGAGAATGTTTTGGTTATTTATCTTTATCAAATACTATTTTAATGATCACTAAATGGCCCCTGTCATCGATGCGACCATCATACTAATCTAACTAACTAACTAACAGTTTTGATTATTTATTTTTATATTTCTAAATTCAATTATAAAATACGTGTCAATGTAAACGATTTAAAAGATTTTTTAAATTTTTTTTCATAGATATTTTTTGTCTGCTACTAAGCCAACACATTTCATCGAATATCAGTTTCGATAACCGAAGTTGAAGCAACGTCGACAGTGGTCAATGAATGAATGGGTGACTCTAACTAATATAGGCAATCCAAGGAAAAGACTGGGAAAAATACCCTATGTCCTAAAACAGGAATAAGGGTTTATTACTACTAAAGGGTGGTGTTTTTAGAGCGTCCGAACTGTAAAATCAAATAAAACAACAAACAAATTAGTTGCTTTGCAAGTATTTATTTTATGTGAAATAATATTCAATGGCATAATGTTTGAATACAATTTAGGACAAATGTCCCCCACAGCTATTTCTGACAAAGCGCATTCTATCAATTCAATTTCCTACCACTTTTTGAAGCAATTGGGGAATTATGTCTAAAATTGTGCGAGTTATGTTGAATTCCAAGGCATCTATAGTTCCTGGTTTATCGGCATTGATCAAAGAATTAACATAACCCCAAAGAAAATAATCTAAAGGCGTTAAATCACATGACATCACTGTCCAATTAACAGATCCGTTATTCGAAATAATTGTCTCACTGAATTGGTCCCTTAATAAATCGATAGTTGCGTTGGCTGTATGGCATGTGGAGGCGTCCTGTTGGAACCACATCTCCTCCAGATCAATACCATTCAAATTCGGAATTAAGTAATCCACGTAGTCGAATAACAAAATCAAACTTCCTGCGAACGGCGACGAATTGTTACATTAGGCCCTTCATCAACACTATCAGCAACAGCGCAGATATTTTCTTGGGAACGCACAGTTTTTTTTGTCTTGTTCTTGTTTTAATTGCGAGTAGCATAAAATGCGTTCAGAATTTGTCGATAATTCGTCAAATACATCACGAAGTTCAAAATCACGAAGTGCTCTGATGTTAAACGTTCCATGATGATTTACCAAACTATTGAGACACATATTTACAGACTTGCGCGAACTCAGTTCGATTAATAGAGAGCCCTATCGGTAGTTCCCCACACATTAAAAAATCACCCTTTATTACCAAAGCAGTATTCTTATTGTTTTACAAAATGTGTAAACATGCTACAGATTTGTGTACTACATTATTTCAGACAGTTATCTGAATTTAAACAGGGACGAGCTGTTATCATTAAAGAATCAGATTTAGTTCTCGTTAAATTACAAAATGATTAGATGAACTCCTACCATTATGAGGACAAAGATAATAATGTTTAAAGATCAATGTTGTGCACAAATTTATAAGATTCTGGTCATCCTGGAAGTATCCAAGGACACGACCAACGAGTTCTTTCAGGTATAGCTGTTTCGAGAATGACTGTAAAACATTTACTTACGATGGGGACGGGGATGGCATGCTTATCGTTCTTATTAAATACTACTTACGTCTTACGAAAAATGCTCCTGATGCGATTGAAATTATTTGTACTGCATTTAGAGCGGATATCGTAGGCCATGTTAAGCGAAAAAGGTGGTATAAAAATTTTATTACAAAGGTTTCAGTATTGAAAATAAAACGTGCGCTGAGCATCCTCATAAATTTGAAACGAATGACTAGCGAGCGTTATTGGATATATAGTCTGCGCTAACTATCTGCGTAGATACTCTCAGTTAACTGCAATGGACAAGGGCCAAAAATTATGTGATCTCAAGCGCATGATAAAATAGCGCTCATTTTGGTGGCAACTGCTTTGGATTCAAATTTGTAAGGTAAAATTATTTGTCTCTAACGACAAATCAGGGATGCATCGAAATTAAACATTAACCGCTGTAATCATAAGGTTAGGTTGAACTCATTGCAAAAAGGTCTAGAAAATTGGACTCGTCGAATCCACATGACAATGCACGACAGTTAATATTTTATTAATAACGTTCATACACAATGGTTAATGATTCATATTATTTGTTCCAGAAAAATTGAATTTTTGTAACACACCGAGCGCTTATTTCTGTAAACTAATTTTTTTTTTAGATAATTGAACCGACTCTGTCCCTATTTGTTTTTATTTGATACTTAAATTTAAAATGTATTAAACTCCATAGAAAAAAGGGTTGTTTTTAATATTGTTAAACTTTAAAAACTGAATAAAAATATTTTTATTAACTTATTGCGTTTTTGTACAGTATTTTTCAAGCCAATGTTTGAAGTTACAAATGAATGCCAACAAAATTATATTAAAAATTAAAATAAAATAGTAAAAATAAAGTTCAATAATTGTTTTTTTGTTTAATTTAAATGTTTGGTTTTTGGGTTTTTTGTCCACTAAACACCATAAGTTATCACAAGGATTAATATCATTAATTATACCTAAATAAATATGTTTAATTTATTAACATTCCATTCATTAATTCTTAACCTTCCATTCATTAATAATCCTTGACTTGTGCTTGGTCTTGTTCTTTTCAAGGATTCTGAAGATATCCTTGGTACCTATTTTCCATGAAAATATCCAGTATATCCACATATTTCCGAGCATTTAAGATCCTATCAATGATTACAAAATGTCCAGTTATAACCGAAAACACACACCCAGACCATGATATTTTAACCTCCGCATTCTACTGTGTGAATGATTTTTCGAGGAGTGAACGTCGTCTTAGTTTTTCTCCATACATTTTATGTCAATGGGAACCAAAGATACAAAACTTGCTTTCGTCTCTAAAACTCACCCCCACCTAGGAGGGCACTCCTCCCTCTAAAACCGAAATTACGAAAATAATTTCTTTTAACAGAATTTAATCGTTTTCTCTGAATTTCTGAATTTTAGCTGATAGTAATTTTAGTCATTCTTTCTTCTTTTCGTTTTCACCTTGGCCAATTCTTTCATACTTTTTCATTACGAAATATATTTAATTATAAACGCACGTGTCTCCAAAGGGATCTCTTGACTATGTTTATTATTATTAGAACATTAACATTCAACTTTGTAGTTAGTTAAGATGAATTAAATTTGTTTGTTTTTGTGTAGGTAACTTCAAAAGCAACTGTTTAAATATTTTTCCCAGAAAAATATCGGTACTTTATTAAATATTTTTTTTAACTTCTGATTCTCGTTATATAAAGTATACAAATACTTTTTCCCCCACTGTATTGCTACATTACTGTTGTATGACAAAAGGATCAATTCCTTTTAATCTGACTTTGACAAGAATTATAATTTAACAGAATTAACCCACTCAAAAAAAAACGATTTACAAAGTAAAAGACTGTAATTAAAGGGAACAACATTTAAAGCTATTTAAAATTTAAAGAATACCATCCCCGATATCTAAGATCCTTTATACGATTTCTTTATCTCTAACACGACCTCAAGTGCATATATTCTAAGAATGGAAAGAGCATCAAGTACCTCCTACTTCCTTAAAATTAAATAAAAGAAGTAATTTAAGACGGTTCCGGTAAATGGATGCCTATTTCAGTTCGAAATTCAATATTTGTATACGGTATTGAGCCAAGTTGACCTGTTCATGGCGCTGTTAGGTCGACAATGATAAAAGCAAGATGTTGGCGAGTGATAAAAAATCTACGGGTTTGTTTACGATTGTGACACATCTCGAATTTTAACATTGCTGATAAAAAATTTCTTTTAGGACCCATGAAAAGCATTGTAAAAATTTAAACATAAAAAAACATATAAAATTGTTTCACTGTGTATTACAAAATTACATTGGGTAGTCTTAAAATCTGCAATTCGATTAAATTCTACAATAAAATCTTTCCTCGCGGATATTTTGTGTTGGGTTTTTTTTGTCAACTATTGGACCATAAGCGTCTGCAAAATATCTTCAAATATTTTAATTCTGAGTTGTTATTATCCGAATTAGGACAATTTGCTTACTAACATTGTGTATCATATATATCATGTTCGATTTATTTTATCTGTTCTAATCATCCGGTTATTCAGTTATATATATGTATATATATATATATATATATATATATATATATATATATATATATATATATATATATATATATAACCAAAATGGTGTACAAACATAACTGCCGGATTTGGACCGAGGAAAATTCTCAAGTAATTTAGAAATTACCTCTTCATTCTCAGAAAGTAATTATTCGAAGCGGTTTTTAGGCTTAAGAAGGGATAGGATCTAATTTTTCTGAAAACGATAATGGAAATCGTGTTACTGTTAATGGTGAATGCTAGAAATATGTGAACAGGTTTGGCTTGAAGTGATAAATATGGCTGTAAACATTTTCTTTCAACAGGACGGTGTGGCTTGTCTCACACATCTCGCCAGACAATCGATTTACTGTAATAAAAATTTCCTGGACGTGTTATTTTGCGAAAGGGTAATATCAACTTGTCACCAATTGCGATGATCATGCATTGATTATTGCGATTATTATGCGATCTCACGCCCTTATGCCCCTAACGCAATAATTTTTTGTGGTGTGATATTAAATTTCTGGTTTACAGAAATAAACCCCGAACATTTCTTGACTTTAAATTGGGTATGCAGAATGCATTAAATAAAATAAAAATAAGCGGAAAACAAATATAAATATAAATACATTATAAAATAAACTCCATGAAATAAAAATTACCGGATTAAGTGTAATATCACTGTAGTGTATCACTGTGCCACATTTTATAGTTGTGACACTCTGATTGGACAACCCTTTAGATCCAGTTAGAAGCGTGGAGTTTTGCTACAACAATCCGAGACATGTATGTAAGCATATTTTCGTGGTTAAAGAAACACTTTCTTTTCGGCCCGATACAGACATTTGGCGTAAAAAACACCTTTCAATTAATCCAGCAGTGAAATATAATGCTCCTAGTGATAGTCCTACCTCTTGCTAGGTAAGCAAAACGGCGTTCCAATAAGTCTAAAAGTCCTTGAGAAGTGTTGAATGTGCCTTGGTGGACTATTATCAAATGTTGTAGTCATCCAGCGGAAAGCTTTTTCATACATAAAACACTATGTAAATGGTGTGATATATCGAAAAGTTTATAATGTTAGCAAACTCGCGTACATTCAGATGGTGATCATTTAAAGCTGGGTCCACATCAATAAAAATTTACATTGTGCGGGTTCTTTGTGTTGTATGTGGTGTACGTGCGAGGCAATATAGCCGTTCTGACACACAAGGACACTCATCATGAACACAATCCATCTGTTTTCGGTCTTCTCGCGAACGTCAAAAGAATTTGCGGAGCACAGGATTTGTGTGTGGACGTGTTGTTAAAGTAAAATTAATGTTTTTAGTTTCAAAAATATACCTACGTGACTTGGCTATATTGAAATTTATTTTTAGGAAGGAATAATTTAATAAATAAAATGAAAAAAAAATCACAATCAAAGGCGTTATTGAATGAAGCATTTGTACCAAAACAGAAAAGTATAAACTACAGAAAATATAAAAATAAGTATAAACACTGAGTTTGACGCTTGTCGAGATAACCTAATAAGACATAACTATCAACATCCCAGTGCACACAATGACGGAGCGGGGTCGTACAGCGCGTACAACACAAATATTTATTGACTGTGTGTGGTAATTTTGTCTCGTAAATATTTTTAGCCGCACAGTAAATTCAACACACACACACACATTTTTATTGGTGTACACCCAGCTTAATATGACATTGTGGGTTTTTGTAATCAGTTTGTAAGTCGTAGTGGTTTTTGGTTGTCTCGAGGGTTCGTCATTTTTAATGATTATATCCACAACTTTAAATTCAGGAGGTCTCTTTTTTACCATCGTAAATGGAGGATAAAAATTCTTTAGGGTAAAATTTAACTCTTTAGGGGTTAAACTCTCCAAAACAAACAGCTCGGACCTTTTATCCATTTTTCAGGAAATGTAAAAATTTATTTCGTTTGCTCGATCACTCCAAGCAAGTAAACTACACAAACGCGTCTGGAACGTCGTAGTATGCCATTTAACGAATCATTCTTGACAAATTCCATAGTCATTCGATCATACATGCACCATCTCTGTGTCAGACCGAAAACTTTTCGAGCGACCCTCATATAAATGTGAAATATTTCTCCCGCTAACAAAATACATTCAGAAAATTAGACTACTTTTAAAAGAATGTATGATTTTTCTACTGTTCGAAAAAGAACTGATTTATTCTATCAATTCGACAGATTTAGTTCTTTAAATATAGATATTCTCAATAATTAGAGAAATGTAGAATATCAAGAAACGACTGCAATTATAAAATAATTAAATATGCAGTAATTATTCGTTATAATGTCCATGTTTTTTGGAGTACACTCAAACATTCATGTTCTGAATAAAAATAGTTAATTAGGTACTTTCTACGTATATAATATTTGTCATACGTTTAACAATAACTTTAAAAAGTTCGTCGTACGGAAGTAATTATACAAAAGGAATTACTTTTAACCAAACAAAAATAGGCCACACAAACTTTTATGCATCTTGCAGTAACAATATAAACTTTTTTCCTAATTGCTATTCATTATCAACGAAGCAAACATCTAAAATTCCTAGTTTGTGTTACTGTTTCCATTTCGCCGTACAATTTAATTGAAATTTCTTTTTCAGGGACATATTATTACCATCGTGACAATTTAAAATTTTACCAGAGCATAAAAAATAAGCGACGATATCATTAAGGATGACCAGGGGACCATATCTGGAACTTTCGCAAAGTGAATTGTTCATCATAAGAACATTTGAACTTTTCTAAAATTAGATTTAATTAAGTTAATGGTGATTAAGGCGACTTCATAAATAAATTTACTAAGGAATTGCTATTAATCAACTATATTTATTATCATCATACTTTTGCCATCTTTTTTTTATTGTCATACTCCACTTATGTCAAACCTGCCATTCACATCCTCTGATTATTGTACTGGTGTGACACTATAATGGCGTTTTTTGATATTTTACAAACTTTTAGAGTTAATACAATTATAATATGATATGATATTATAATATGTATCGTTACTATAATATGTATCCTTAACAATGTTCGCCCTTCTGTAAATGATAGTGATAATGCAGTAAACTATTCTTTCAGTGCAGTTTAGATAGTAGTCGCAGTTTCCATAGATCTGAAAAAATGGTTATCTGACACTTCTGCATCAGGAGAATATGGTGGGTGAGGAAGTACCTCAGTAACTTCAAAATTTTACCATATTAACAACATAATTTTTCTTGAGTGTGGTTTGGGGTTTTATTCGTATCTACATACTGAGAATGAGGTTTTAATCATACATCTAATACCCATATTAGACCATTTCTAACAATTCGATAGAAATATCTTTATAGCGTGAACAGAGCTTGTTTAATCTTGAGACAAATATGATCTAAGATTCCAATATTTTGTCCAAATTTAAGTCATTGTAATATCCGCCCAGGATCAGTAGAATATTTTAATACAAAATTTAATAAAATGTTAACAGACAATCTTCAACCACCATTTTGTAAATCCAATTTACTTTACAAATTTTCTCAAAAACTTAATTTAAAAATACATATTTTTTAAGCGTCAAAATTTACGTATGTCGTGGGCTTAGAGCGTAAACCTGCTAAATCCATTTTTTGTCATTTATGGCATTTCATATTTTTTTAATTTTTTCATATTTATACTGTTCGAAAGAGAATTAGATCGCGCATCGGCTAGGCAAAATAGTTGATTGTAAGAATGGTCGTAAGTTATCGAAATAGCGTGATGAGTAAAACAGCTAAATCCATACATGTGAAATTTGACAGCTAAATCCGTGACTGACGCCATTTTGTTCAGGTTTTTGTTACCGCCAGAATTGCTCTCGTAATTATTTCAATGAATTGCGTTTTTTGTGTCGATTCGAGGGTTTAATGATTCAAATATTGCACATGATAATGCCTCCCGTGTCCGTTAATCACATGAAAATGGAAGTTCAGCTTCAAAGCCATTTGGTAAAAAACGTCGAGAGTTTTTAGACTTTTTGTTTGTTATAGAATTTCATTACCGTCGTGCAACAACCGAGAAGAAATATTTACTGCCAGAGTGGAGTACGAACAAAGCTTTACATGATTTTTACAAAAACGATTGGTGTGTATCACGAGTGCAGCCTCTATCCATCGCTGTTTATAATTCCAAAAAAATTCACTGCCCTTTATATGTTCCCAAGAAGGATCAATGCGATAAATATGCTTTATCTAAAGTTGGCAATCTATCGAAAGTTGACTATTTAGAACATTAAAAAAAGAAAGAATAAGCCAGATTAGAAAAAAACAAAGACAAAAATAACGAACAAATTGTTTTCACGGTTGATTTACAGGTTGTGTAATGGCACTCAAGTCAAATATCAGTAGTTTGTATTATAAAACAAAACTTCAAGTACATAATATATTACGTTTTATAATCTAAGGAACAAAAACTGATTCTGTTATTTATGGAACGAAACTGAATGAGACTTGAATTCTGAAGAGTTTACAAGTGTTTGGGTCCATTTAATTGAAAAGACAATGGGGCAGACAGATAATGTTTCAACAGAACTATTGGCAGAAGGCCAAAAAAAGGTATTTTTTATAATGATGGATGCATATTTCAGAACTGAAACAGCGTGTTTGCTTTAAAACCGTGCTTTCTACAGCTATGAACCACAATATAATTATTGAACAAAAGTTTCTTGATGTTGGGGACACTCATATAGAAGCAGACTGTATACATTCCACTATTGAGCGGGCTCTAAGAAACACAACTATTAATATTCTTGCGGATTATGTGGGTGTTTGCAGAAATGCTAGAAATAAACCAAAAACCTTTCGGTTCAATGAAACAAATGAAATTCAATGAAGTTCAGTTCTTTAAATGCATTCGTCCTGGTCGTGGAAAAGGTGATGCGAAAGTAACTGACATTCGGGCTCTACAGTTCATTCCAAGTGGTGACATGTTTTTTAAACTATGATTCCCTGCCGATTGGAAATTAATACCACAAAGAAAATTATCCCAGGTTACACTGTTGCCTTTTGCTCGCTTACAACAATTGCATCAAAATAAAAGACAAATCACTGCAAGGAAGTTTGAGGACCTGCAATATTTAAAGAAGTCTTTGCCCGAAGTTTACCGTCAGTATAACAACAATTTACCACATGACTAAAAGTGAACCAGATGTTACAAAATGTTCCTTATATTTTAAGTTAATTAATCAATAAGAAGAAAGTCTAATTTTTATTTGATAGCTTTAGATGTTACAAAATGTTCATATTCTGGTTATGTTACTGATTCTTTATGGACACAGTCTAATTTTTATATAACTTTTTGAAAACTACGGAGACACCTACCTATTGTTAATGTTTCAAAGGTTTGTTGACGAAAGTTTAAAGTAGTGGATTTTTGTATTTTGATATTGTGTCTTGAGTCAAGAAACTGAAGATTTCAAGAACAATTTTATTTTGGATTAGTAGTTTAATTTGATATGTTATTAGTTCCTTATAAGTTTATTAACAAAATAAACATTTACCGATTAGTTACTTCTATTTTCATGAGATCAAAGGTTTATCCTAACATCGTTAAAACATACATTTCGTACCTACCACACTCAGAAAAATCCAGCTAACTTCTTTTAAATATATTAAAATCGCCCAAGAAGTTACAAAAATCCTGATAAAAATTAATTATTGATATCTCCTTTTTTTCAGACTTGATTATAGAAAACAATACAAATAAACGAAATATAAATTTAACTTTTTGTTATCATGCAATGCGAATCAATTTTATGAAAATTTTTGTTTGTCTTGTAAAGTTTCCTAATATTTAGTTAGTAGGTTAACGCTCTAATCCGACGCTGTGTTTATTAAAATTATATTTACAACCGTATTATTCGAAATTCCGAAAATGGCAATACTTATTTCTACTACTTTAACTACTGATTCTAAAGAATTTTCTTAATAAGAGTGTCAGAACTATGAAACGTAATAGCGGGAACATTATTTGAATTGCAAGTGTCACTCATAGACTGTTCAGTTCAGTACATTGTGCCAATTCATCATGAATGGATTGGAAGGCGACTCTTCCCGACATTTCCTCACTTTGGGGAAAAAATAATAATTTCCGACGAAGCGCACTCCTAGTTTAATGGGTTTTTAAGTTTTGGGCCAATGAAAATCCGTAAGTAAATCAGGAGTTACCTCTTCATGATCAGAAAGTCACTGTTTGGTGCGGTTTTTGGGTTGAATCAATGCTTTAGAGACGATGATGGAAATCGAGTTACAGTTAATGTGAATCACTATACAAATGAATCTGCTTACAGAATATCTTCGGCCTCAACTAATAAATGTGGATATAAACGATGTTTTTATAACAAGACAGTGTGACTTATTACACCTTTCGCCAGGTAATCGATTTATTACTAGAAAAGTTTCCCGGGCGCGATATTTCGCGAAAATGGTAATGTCAGCTGGTCACCAAGATCATGCAATCTCACTCGCTTGGATTATTTTTGCGGGGTTTTGTTAAATTCCAGGTTTAAATAAAAAAACCCCGAATAATTCTTGTTCATCACTGAAAATATACCACGGGATAATGATAATGTCAGCTGGTCACCAAGATCATGCAATCTCACTGCGTGGATTATTTTTGCGGGGTTTTGTTAAATTCCAGGTTTAAATAAAAAAACCCCGAATAATTCTTGTTCATCACTGAAAATATACCACGGGATAATGATAATGTCAGCTGGTCACCAATATCATGTAATCTCACTGCCTGGATTATTTTTGCGCGGTTTTGTTAAATTCCAGGTTTAAAGAAATAAACCCCGAATAATTCTTGTTCATCACTGAAAATATACCACGGGATACGCGTGAAAGAATAATCGAATATTGGATCTCTAGAATGCATTTTAGCAGACGAAGCTGAAAGGGAAAATTGAACGACATTATTTTAAAAACATGATGCCACTATTTGTTCCTTCAAGATAAAATACAAATTATGATCATACGGTAATTTGTATACGGGTAGTTTTCAGTATGCTACATTTTATATTCCTTACACCTATTGAACAACCCTATCTATATTACTGGAGTAATTTTGTAATTTTTATTATATTACGGTATTACATTATAGTATTATATTACGGTATTACAGCTCAACCAACATAGCCTGGTCTCCGAGGTTTGGATGCGCAGTAGCCTAACGTCCGAGATCTCATTCGAAACAGTGCATTCGTGGTGTTAACATCGGTTAAGTCATATATATATATATATATATATATATATATATATATATATATATATATATATATATATATATATAATACTACTATATTGCTAATATCTGTAAGTGGAGGGTGTCACGGAGTAAATGAGACAGCAAACGTCTACTTCAATTTCTTTTTCTACTACTCGACCCGTTGTGCGCAAATGTCGTAATAAATAAACGCGATATAAAAACATAAAAATATGCAAACTGACGCACGTCTATAAGCATAGTAGTGAGAGACACAGACGCATATATGTCTGCACCGTAATGATTTCGCCGATCTCCAGACTTTGCTAGCAATATAGTAGATATATATATATATATATATATATATATATATATATATATATATATATATATATATATATATATATATATATATATATATATATATATATATATAGGTTAAGTACTGTACATTCGAGGAATTCTCCGTTCTTTGTCTCTGTTAGACAGTGACCCTCTCACTCTTTCTTTTTCTCATTTCAGAGGGCAAGCTATGTTCATTGAGCTGTAGCTGACCCAAGAGACGTTGACCTGTCCAAATTTCAATAAATTTATTTGTGATCATTTTGTGAATTTGTGAAAAGCTATTGGAAATGTGTAAGCAAAGTAAAAATTTGTTTGTTTGTCTGTTTTTCTTTGTCTTCTTGCACGATAATTCAAATTCATTGTCGCGGATTGGTTTCTGCTAACCGATAATGTCTCATTTGATGCATATCATGCGTTTGCATTTTCGCTTTCTTCTTGTATATGTGCTGAACGTGTTTGTGTTAATCGATTCCGTTCAATTTCATTTCGCTCTTCACGTTGCTCTGCAGTTCGATTAGATCGAAAATTCATTTGGTTTGTAGCATTGCGAGTTCTGCGACCTAAATTGCTCCGTCTTATTTGCGGCATTGCAATGCGATTAAATAGTGCCAATTCAATTCAGTTGTGTCTATTACGACACAATGTGCGATGCGAAGTTGAACAAATAATTCACTTTGTTGTAACTGTATAACCGTTTGTCTCTTCAAAACTCGCCGTATTTCGTAGGTAAATCTGTAAATTTATTTTAGATAAAACGATGAAACTTAATTCATTTGATGAAACGATTGCGATGAACTTACAACAGAATCACAATTCAACTGAAAATAAACTGAATCAATTTTTCGTTACTTCATAACCGATTAGCTTGATTCACAATTTGACCATCAGCTGTCAAACGACGATTAGAAATAAAATAACTACATTTGTTTTTTTTTTCAAATTTCCGTTTTTTCAAATTTTTCTCCAGATTTTTGTTCAATTGAAAACATTCAACAAACAGTTATTATCGAGAATGCATACAAAAATTATGATTTTTGCAGTTTGTCCGAAATTTCCCGACTTTCCTTTTCAATTGCCTCGAATTTTTTTTCCTGAAACCTTATCCAAGACGATAACGAACAAAGCAAAAAAGAATTACGTATATCCATCGGTCGAATCATCTGTTATGGTCTTGAGTTCATACAAAAATCCCATAGAAAAAAGGACTTTCAGTTTTTCCATAATTTTCCCATTTTCCAGGCTACTTTTCCAATTTTTCTTTCCCTAAAAACCTTATTCGGACTATTACAAACATTTTTTTTTTAATCAGCCAAATCGATCTAGCCTTTCTCAAGTGATGCGCTATATATATATATATATATATATATATATATATATATATATATATATATATATATATATATATATATCTATATATAGATTACATAATGATAAAAAAATCAAGAAATTCGACTTGCATTTGGTCCAAAAAAAATGAGTAAATCCACCACCATTAATACAACTCTGAAATCAAGCACCACATGGACCGAATTAGTTCACTTCAAACTTTAATTTAGTTTGAACTTCTGAAACTCTAGTTGGACAACCCCATATAAATCGTATGTAATAATTAATAATAATGCTTAAATATACAAGAGAATTTAAATTAAATATTTTGGACTGAACTAAGTTTAATAAAAAGCAGGGCAATTAGTTTCTTTTAGGAACAAGAAGACCAGACTTCTTTCTAACATTAGTATATCACATACAACCTAGCTAGATTGATCATCACCATAACAAAATAAACCATTTCAATATCAAATAACCTCTTGTCATGATACTAAGAAGTACGTTTTATTGTAGTTCATTTAGCTTATAACACACGGTCAATCATAAATTCAAAAAAAGTCATGTAAAATTATGAATACAATGTAGTGGCTGCCTTTTTAAATGTCGACCGGCGAGAAAACATTGGTATGGCTAGACGCCGGTGACCATTGTATGGTAAAATTTCATGTATTGTGTCATAGACCGTTATGCTACCCAGTCGGGATAGTTTCACGTTTTCAAGTTCAATAAAAGATGCGATAAGATATTTATTATAATAGAAGGAAGTTACGTTATATTATATCTTCAGAAATATATGTATTGTTTATGGTATTAAAGAATTTATAATATGACATTAAAAACTTAATATTATTGACCTGTAGAGTGTAACAAGCGAGCAATTTTGATTAAAAATTTTTAAAATTATTAATTCCAGAAATAAATAAGTAGGAACGTTCAATACAATACATAAGATTAGCATATGCATGATAAAGCAATATTTGTATTTTTGCTGTGAGCGGAAGGAATGCTTTCATTTTATGTATTATTATTTAAAGTTCTTTCAAGAGGCTTAAGTTTTTCTTAAGTTTTTTAAGATTTTATAAGACCTCAGCAATATTGAACTAATAGATAAGTATATTTTTATACAGGTTCTAATGGAAAGTAATATCGTAAATTTAACCAACGATTCTTCACATTATTTTAAAGAAAAAGTTCCTTGCAACAAGGATCAAAAACTTAAGACTTACTGAGGAAAAAATTACATCGCAAATCGAAAACCTATGATAAGAATTAACATTTTAATCCAATAAGCGTAAAAGCATATTTGGCAAATATTACTTCATTATTATTTAACGAATAAACTACATATAACCTAATGAACATACTTAAAAACTTTTTTTAATTAAGAATCATATTTTACAACAGTCCTGAAGGATGAAGCAACGTCCCAATATGGCCACGATAATGTTATTTTAAAACAGCGACAAAAAGAATTTCAGTGTATGTCAGTGCGTGCATTTGGGTTCGATTTAAAAATATATTCTGTGCTGCACGATATGTTTCGTATTTACAGAAAAGTTCCCTAAAACTCTGGAGGAGCTAGTCGTATTTATAAGCAACGATACACGGAAAGACCTCTTCCAGCTCGGCAAACATTTGTCCAGGTTTCTCAAAGACTTTTGAATATGGTGTGATGCATCACACGCATAATTATATGGCCTGCATAATTATGTGGTTAAATAATCTCACGAATGTGGGCGTCAGCGAGAAATCGGTCCTGAAGTCGAAGAACAAATTTTACATCTTGTTGAAAAAGATTCTATCAGAAGTGCTCGAAGTATTGAGCAAGTTGAAGTTGGAGTTCCTCATTGGATTGTACATAGGATACTAAAAGATCAAGTATTCTATCATTATTATGTATAAAGGGTACAAACACTCTTACCGGCTGATTTTTCACATAGGCAAAAATATTGTGAATGGATTATGAGCCAATATCAAAGGAATCCAAATTTTTGGTTCAATATTTTATCAACCGACAAAATTTCTTTCACTAAGAATAGGACGATGTAGATGAACAGTTAATTTAATAAAACAATAATGTCCTTAATATGACTTGAACCATTTGAAACGTGTTGTGAAAAATTAACCCGCATAATGACGTTAAACAACAACAATGTGAAAGGTTTTTTGTAATACAATAAACCAAATTTATGCTGAAACGTATAAAATAACGTATAAAATAAATCGCTACAAAAATATTACATTTTATTTTAAAATAAAACCTTAAGAGATAATGCAACAAAAAAACTAAATCGTGATGGTTCGAAATAAACAGGACGATGAGACGTTGACGATTGAAGCATTTTTTTACAAAAACTGCCTATCACAATCAACTGAATTTTCAAAACGCAAAAAAACATTTTTATTTACTTACCTTAATAGATTAATACCATATATATAGCTAACTAGCTTCCGACGTTCCTGGTAATGCTAAATGCATAGTGTTAGTCTTCATTTATGCTGAATTTAGTGATATATTAAAAAAATATAGGACATGGGTGCCTTTTGCAAAAAACGAAAAAAGTTAATTTCAAAAGCAATTTTTTTTATTGTAAAAGTTTTTGTTCATATCTAAAAAATAGCAAAATTTTCACATACAAAGTTTTATTAAAACGCAATTAGGTAGTATTACCGTTGAACAACTTTTAAAAATCGTTAGCTTTAGTATACTAAAAATATTAATATAAAAAATTCTATATTTTCTATTAATAATAACTAAAAAAATTGCTAAAACATTATTAAAAAAAAGATTGAACATATTTTTTATTAATAAAATTATCATTTTAGAAGGTAAGTTTTTTATTTTTATTAAAATTTTATGATTATTAGGGATTTCTATCACAAATCAAACACGAAACACAATCAGGCAATGCAATGAAAAATTAATGTAACCTGTTGAAATATAGCCTTTACTTCACGGTGACATGGATAGTTTTTGTAAAATCCTCTGGGGTTTGGGTAGTTTTTGTAAAATTATCAGGGACTTGGTGGGTTTTGTGATAATAGTACAACCTTTTACACTTTTATCACTACAAGACTAGTTGAAGGAGCTGTCACCAGGGGACCTTATCACATTACCGTGCTTTTTTAAAAAATTAAGAAAATGGACTTGTTATGGCCAGTTATTAAGAAATTGAAATGAAAGTTTTTACCTGCTTTCCGCAGAAATTTTGGGTATATGTTTTAAGGATGTATCAGAAGTACAACCGCAGGCAAAAGTACTGAAAATAAATATTAATAATACTGTGCAAAATTGGTTCCAAACAGTCTAAGTTACTTAATCTGAAAAATTGGATGGCTTGATAGCTTTTTTTTTGCATTTTTGCAACGTATTTAACTTATTATGTTAGTGAATCTCCATAGGATCACGTATAAAATTAGGAAAATTTTAAATTGCAATAACTTTTGAATGGCTTAGCCAAGCGATTAGAAATGTTTACAGTGGCTTAAGAAGAAAAGCTTAAGAATTAAAATTTAGTAAAGAATATTCTGTTAAATTTTTAAAAGTTTTGTAACATTTTGATATACATCCGATACATAGTTAAAGTTTAAAACATTTATCATTAATAATTATCAAAAATAAATAATATTTAGAGGTCTTAATTAGTATTTAATTATTATTATAAATTCCATGTTCTTAGATGTCGTAGATGTAGATGATAAAATGTTTTTGGGGAAAAGTTAAAATCAAGGCATATTCACAACTAAAATGTATTTATTTTTTCATATTAATTGTTATTAATAATTTAATTTTAGATTATAGGTCAAATTTGCTCTTTCTTCTTTAATTATACATTATTTTCTAGCATTATCTTTATTAATTTTTCCTTTTCTATGTTTTGTAAAGCAAATATATTCACGAATTTATGATTTTCAGTACTTTTGTTTCCGATTGTACCTCCGATACTTCCTATATATTTGTTAAAAAAATGTAAAGAATCGATGTTAAATTTATAAAAGTACTTTCTCTTACACCCTGTATATGTACCCAGTATCTCATGAACTGTGGTTGATTACACTATAATATTCAATTCTATTTCAGAAATTTTAAATTATCGTCATACATTTTAGCGATTTTTAACTAAAAAATGTATTCAATTAATCTTTATGATAAGAATTGAAAGACAACTGATTTATTACTGGTTGAATGATTTTGAAAAAGGTCGTATTGCTAAAATATATATCGTGAATTTATTATAAGATTAAAAAAAATATATTGTTACAGTTATTGCACGATAAAAAGACTGGTTTCAACAAAGAAATGGTGCAAAAAAGTTCTAGGCGATCTAGAAAAATTTCGTACCTGAAAAATAAAAGATTAAGGTTAAGGTGCCCTTCGGTGAAAAAGGATAGTTAGTTAAAGGCGCATGACTATGCTACTGCGCATAAGTATGCTACGGTAATCAGCTGTTAATTAACCACGGTCAGCCACTCCGTGGTCTATTAACCTATTGTTTGTAACCAACATCGATTGTTCTAAAAAGCCTATCAACTGAAAAGTGGTCAACTTTGAAGACTTTCTCTTTACACTCTTTGCTAAAATATATATATATATATATATATATATATATATATATATATATATATATATATATATATATATATATATATATATATATATATATATATATATATATATATATATATATATATATATATATATATATATATATATATATATATATATATATATATATATATATATATACCTATACCTTTTAGTACCTCAAAATAATTTCTGGCAGAGATACGCCCGATAATAACAATGCATTTATTACGTTCTGAATATCACTGTAATTCTTCCTTTGAGTTCATTTTCTATTTTCCGAAATTAATTCTGTCTATAAACAACCAGCATCCTGCCCTTTTATTGGAACCTCGTAATCTTCAAGCAGATTAGGATCAAGAATGAATAGTGTTTGTGATGCATCAGACGTATAATTGTATGGCCTGTATTTCACATTAAATTTGTTTTTAAAACATTTATACTAGCTGACGCAAAAGAACGTTCCCCATAATTGATTAAAAAATCTTATTTTTAGTTTAACTTTTCATTTTATATTTTATATCAGTTTAAGCTAAACATTCACGGGTTTTGAAGTTGAAGCCGTATTTAATTAAAAAGCGAACATCAGTCATTACAATTTACATTAAAAATGGAAGAAGCACTATTTTTTCCATGTGCAAAGTGGTAGAATAATTTTGGAGACTATATCTGTTGGCGATAGAAGACAAAGCAGATCACGGCCAACAAGATCAGTTGAAAACATCCCATGTGTTCGGAAAACACCAGGAACATCAATTCGGCGAGACTCTGCTTAATTGGGAATAAAATGACTGTTCCTATATCGTATTTTAAAGCAAGATCTTGATATGCATCATACATAATCCAACTAGTGCAAGAGCTTAATCCTCGTTATTTCTAGATGCGATTGGAATTCGGTCATGCATTCTTAAATGTTGCAGATGCACATGAAAAATTCATTAAATAATGCTCGGGCCCCTTTTCATCTAAATGTATTTGTTAATAAATAAAATTCATATTACTGGGGGGCAGAGAAAATTTTTAATTGATCCATGAAAGGTTTCTGCATATTAAAAAAGATAGTGGTGGACATTTTCTTTTTTGAAAATGAAGGCTAAGCAGAAACCGACCGTATATGTTAAGCGTCTATTAGTATCAATAGTGTGGTGCTACAACCCATGCTGTAAAGGATACAATAGCGCTTTAAAAGGAACATGTCCATAACCGGTTAATCTGTAAAAACGGTTATCTGAGATAAACCCCAAGATTTGCAGATCCTACCGTTCCGGATTTCTTTCTTTGAAGTTACCTTTCAAGAGTAAACTCTAAATATATGACTTGACAATATATTATTTGCCTAATAATTTGGCATAAATCAGAACCAGATATATTCTGCACTGGCCCACTTGTAACTTATCATTCATACCAGGTGTCTCGACGGGGCCTAGCGGGTCACGGACACTTTCGTTCAGTCTGACTGTTACGAAATTTTATCATAGGATCTCGTGAGCTACATAGCATTGCAGACTACATTAGAAAAAGCCGATATTTGCGGTCATACTTCATTTCATTTGATCATGATCATTTCTTCAAGTAGCTTTGCGAACATTCAGCTCGACCCCGACTGATGACGACTTAAGGCTAGAAATTGGTCTCGGGAGAAGATTACTGACGTCTGAGAGTAGTTGAAGAAATGAGCAATTATCACTTGGAGCATGGAAAAAAATGTCTTTGTGTTTTGATTATATTAAATATATTCTCCACGAACCCAAAGTTTTCATAAACTAGAATATTTTAGTTAACACTCAGAAAGGAATGTATTTTGTACGAGAATGAAGCTGTTAAACCAGAAACACTGCTAGTTAAAAAACACTCTTGGAATATTCAAACACTTAACATTCAATGCGTGTGTTTTTAGACCTATAAAATAAAACAAACGCATTAAATATTGACATCGCACCATCATAATCAGGCAACGGAAATAATTTTAACTTTGCTCGAAAAGTTGATTTATCAAATAAGACGATTTAGATTATATTTTCAAAATTAAATATTAATAAACATAAAAGCTTCCTTAAAAATAAAAAATACAGTTTTGTTTAGAGTAATGTTAGTTCTTTTCAATTCTCAATCTGCTTGGTTTATAAAAAAATCTATATATTTGAATTTTCTTTATTCGAAATTTTCTTAATTCCGCTAAATACCCATTGCGTTAATATTCTGCTTGTATTTTTAATCCAGTATTATACAGAATGATTTTTTAGTGTGTAGTGAACTTTAAATTTCAAATATAACAAAAACCAAATTACATGCCTTGAAACTATTTATATTTATGTGAAATAGCCTTTAATGGTATTATTGTTTGAAAACAATTTCGGAAAAATCTCCGCCGAGGCTACTTTGAACAAAGCGCATTCTATCAATCCAATTTCTGACCACTTTTTCAAGCAATTAGCGACTTATATCCGTAATTATCTGAGTTATGTTGGCTTCCAATGCGTCAATCATTGCTGGTTTATCGGCATAGACTAAAGATTTAATTCACATTGCCTTGGGCAAATCACATTGCCTTGGGGGCTAATTAACAGGTTCGTTCATCGAAATAATTTTCCCACGGAATTGTTCACTCAATAAACCGATTGCGTTGGCTGTATGTACATGTAGAGCTGTTCAATTGGAACCACATTTCCTCCAGATCAATACCATATAAATTCAGACTTAAATATTCCACGTAGTCGAATAATAAAGTCCAACTTCTATTCCTGAGAATGGCGATGAATTAATAAATTTGGACCTTCATCGACACTGCTAGTAACAGCGGCGATTTTTTTCAGAACGCTCAGTTTATATTTTGTTTTAATATCGAGCAGCCTGAAATACGTTCAAAATTTGTCGATAATTCGATCAATAAATCACGAAGTTCAAATTCACGAGGCGCTCCATAAGTTTGGTGCGAAGGACACTGATTTTGATACAAAATTTCGACAATTTACAAGCGTTGCTCTGATGTTAGACGTTCCATGATGATTTACTAGGCTATTGAGACTCATGTGTGTAGACTTGCACGTAAACTCATAGTTCGTTTGACATCGACCCCTATGGGATGTTTGTACATATTAAAAATTCACCCTTTATATTTGAGTTTTCTTTACTCGAAATTAACTTAATTCCTCTAAATACCCATTACGTCAATATTCTGCTTTGTATGTTTATATTTTTAACCTATTACCACCTCTCATGAAAAAGTGATGCAAAATGTGTTTTGTACAAAAAAAATATTATTTAAGATCAGATTATCTATAGACTAGAGGTACTTTTCACCTACTTTATTATGCTGCTGAAAAACGAGTTAAGGTTATCGACTAAAAATTAATCCGAATGTCTTTTAAATATCATATCTTTAGTAAAGGTATTTCAGTTCAACGAATTCTGTAATGACCGGAAAAACTTGATAATCAGTAAGTGTTTCAGTTTCTGTCAATATGAATGATGGGGTAAAACTAAATCTTAACAATAACTTTAAATGGTTAATAACATTCCCGTTCAACTTACCAATTCTGAAATTTTAGCCCGCATTACTTGGTTCATTTTAAGACTTCGTATTAGCTAACTATTAGCTAACTATTAGCTTCGTATTAGCTAAAGCTCCGCATTAGAGATCATACCATTTTGTATGTAATTCGGCATTCGGTGTTATTTACTGGAGCTGGTTACTTTGTCATGATGATCTTTTACGCACAAAATTATTAAACTCGAAGACATTTACTACTGAACACGAACTTCTTGTCGAGTGTTTCTCTAACAATGTTAAGATTATCAGAAGATGGTTTAATCTCATATTAAAAACGTTTCAATAGAAGAATTGATTATAACATTATTGTAGATGATCAATGTTTCATCAATAACCATCCGCTTCAAAAATTGATATTTTTCTCTTCGTTTTAGTCACAAATTGCAAATGAATAATATAATGGCCATGTTAAACATCATGAGGAAAGTTCTCGAATTGACGCAGGCAGCAAGTTTTTTTATAATATTTATTTTCAACATATTCACCTTGTGATTTAAGACATTTAGAGCAATGAAGTTTCAACTTTTTAATACCCCAAGTATAATGTGATTTCATTTGGTTTGGTCTAACTCTACCACATATATGGGTGTCTCAGCTTAAAATTCATTATTTGAGAAGTGAACTTTGTTCAACTAGTCATTTTTGCAGGTTTGGGAAAAGAAAGTAATCGCTAAGAGCCAAATCTGGCGAATATACCAAGTGTGGAAACACCTCTAAATATATGTCATGGAGTTTTACATCAACACCTATATATGTCATCTGTACTGACACTTTATCTTATTGGAAAAGCACTTTCGGTAGTGTTCAATAGAACAGTCAATAGAACCCTTAAATTGGTCTAGTAGTAAAGTTTAATACTCCCCAATGATAGACCTGCTGTTTACATGGTTGTCTATGAAAACTTTATCACGATAATCCCAAAACCATTACTTTTCCTGCTGATTGAACTCTTTTCGATTTTCTTTACGGCAGTTTCACCTACTCACACCCGCTATATAAACTACTGCTTCATCTCTGAAATGAATGATGCTTTGAATGAATGTTGCTTTATTGTCTAACAGACTACTGCCCAATTAAAAGTTAATTCAAAACACGAATAGATATAACAAAAATAATTTGAACTTAACCTAACAAAGATACAAACATATTTATATAACAATTTAAATTTAATTCTAAAATCATTACAAAAATGCTTTCCAAAACACCGCACTAGCCTTCAGCACTCTATCAAAAGCTGAGATATACTGAGTAAACACACTAAGTCGAGTATATTGTTTTGTAAACTAAATATGTGATTGTATTGGTGAATATCAAAAAATGCCTGAAAGCCGTGAAATGTTCGCAGAAATTGATTAGATAATTGATAGTTAATAGGGCTTGATAATGTAAATTAAAATCACCTTAGATTAGAATTTTATAATTCATGATATAAAAAAGAAATTCGAAGGTATCAAAAATGAGTTTCTATTGGTGAATATTTGATTTTGGAGGAATATAAACAGAAAACATACAGATTATGGTCTGACTTATGGGTATTTTGCAACCAACAATGTCGACCCTTGGGAACAACTCCTTCAAGAGGACAGGTCGAGCTTCGACGGTTGTAAAGATCATCCGACTCATCCGACTCCAAGGGCATCCAGATCCCGATCCTTTCTGAAGACCATGCCCTGAACAGCTCAGCAACAAAAACAGATGGTTGCAGCCAGGTCTTCGACAGAGCGATAATCTGATAATTGTTGGATAGGACGGACTGGTAGAGATCCGCAGTGTTTGTTCTTACACCACGCACGTTCTGATAAATAAGAGTAATACTATGAATTGATGCTGGGTTACGCGTGTAAGATACTCTATTTAATTTAAATAACATGTTGACTATTTGGGTCGCTCACGAGATACAATAAGTGATTTATCATAACGAAAACCATTTTTAATATTACTCTCGCCAGTCTTTAAACGACGAACCAGTTCGTCTTTAACTAATTTGTAGTGACGAATTTGGGCGTTAGTTTTATCAGACCGAACTGATATGCCCCGAAACATGGCACCATTGGCTAGGTTTCTAACGTTCTTAAGAACAAACGTGGCAATATCGACAGAATTACGCATTACCTTGAGCGGATGCTTTTTCTCATTTGAAAATTTACCAAGGCGATGTATTTTGATTTTGCTGGAATTAGTCACAAGATCGCACGTGGTTAGAATGGTGTTTTCCACAATCTATCGCTCTCAGATATATAGCTTGAGTATTTGAGTCTTCTATGCCAAAAACGATAAAGTTTGTTTTGAGCCTTTCGGGGTCGGATAGTTCATTTAGCAACTCTTCGGAGGTTGAAATCAGGGTCTGATGAGAATCATTGTTAAAGTTTAAAATAGCTAATTTGTTATTTAACAGTTCGATTTGATTCTCAAGGAGAACAATTATTTAATTAGATCAGTTATCAGATTTAGTTAGAGTTATTTTTTTAGATCAGTTAACTCTTTTAGAAGTGTCTGGATTGTATTATTTTGTAGCTGAATCGTACTTTACAATTCAGAGATTAGCTTGATAACGTATTTAATATTTGATTCAGCTTTAAACAGGGTAGAAAAGAAATTAAATGATGAATTCATGTTTCATCTACTTTAATAAAATGTCGAAGAACGTCAGCAGATTCTATCTTCTATCTTGTGTGAGTATGAAATGAAAACCGATCAAGCAGAAAACATGTATTTTTGAGATGTTTACAAAATGAACAAGCTCGCATATCTTTAGTCGGCTTTCATTTAATACAACATTGTGAATGTTTGTAACGATTTTGTCGACCGTACCTGTTTTTGGACTTTTGGATGGCTCATCATTTTAAATGGATGTAGGACGTTTATATTCAGCAGTCCACTTTTTACCATTAAAAGTGAAGGAGAAATCCTTTAAAGTGAAACATATCTCTTTTTGTATCTGCGCCTGGGTTAAACCCCTCAACATGAAGCACTTTCTAACAGTTCCAACTTCAATTTTATGAATTTTTCAGAAAATGCCAAAACTTTTTCTTTTGCTCGGTTGTCACAAACAAGAAGCTACACCTACGCGTCTGAAGTTTTGCAGCACATCATCTAACGAATCTCTGATTAAAATATTTTTTCAGACTGAAATATTTTTTAATGACCATCAAATAATATGTTCTTGCATTGATCTGGATTAAATTTTAGTCTTAAGAACGGTAATCTGAAGAACCCATAGTATTCCCAAACTTCGAAACTAAGTTTGCAGATGGACTGAATAGAAGAGAGCAACTTGTAGCATTTGCATTTTATTTAAATACCATATAAAAATATACGGTAAGAACTAATGATTTCACATAATTGAAGTAAATTTATTTTCATCTAGAGAAGGGAATATTTAAAAATCAGTGATTTTCGGACAATCCAAAATTCGAAAATTAAATAAAAACTTTCATAGTCATAATAATAATTTATTCAGTAAGAACTGACCTGAGTAAAAGCAATTTTTTATCTGTGAATTAACAAAATGAGCTAACCTGACTGGATTCCGCCCAGGCAAATCTCCAATTCATCAACTCTTCACCATAAGACAGATTCTGGAGGAGAGCAAGGAATACGGCATTGAAAATCATCACATTTTCATAGATTTCAAGATATATGATAAGTAAGCAAGTATATGATAGTATAGACAGAAATAAACTTTCCCAAATTCTATGCCAATTGGAACTTCAATTGAAACTAACTATCAACCTAATTAAAATAGCAATTAATAAAATTAGACTGTCAGTAAAAATTGAGTCTCCTCCCCTTTAACTCCAATTCTCCCATCTTCCCATTTAACAACCAAAAAAATTAGTACAGAGTGATGAACTGGCGGGCCTACTGTTTTATCCCGTCCTCGAGAAAATATATGCTGGCCTCAATGGAATAAGAACTATACTTTTACAAATAACTATTTTTAACAAGTCAATTCAAGTTTATGGTTTATGCTGATGATCTGGCCATTGTAATAAGACGCACGGTTAGAATGTGAGAGCATTCATAAGTATCCAAGAATATATCAATACTGTGGTCTTAACTATTAATGAAAACAAAATGAAATATATGATAATCTCAAAAAACTGGAGTAAATCGCGTAACTACATAACAATTGGCACATCTACCTTCCAAAGTGTTGAACAATTCCATTACTTGGGTTCATCCGTAAATATGAACAACATGTCTACTGAAATTAAAAGGTGCTTATTGCTAGCGAATAGATGCTACGATGGACTTCAAAGAATTATGAGATCAAAGATTTTAACGCAGAAGAAAATTTACAATACACTAAATCGGCGTGTACTGACATATGGGAATGAAACATGGACCCTATTGAAGGATGACCAAAATGATTTTGGTGTTTCAAAGAAAAGTCTGGAGAAAAGTGTATGGATCAAATTACAAAAATAACGCATGGAGAAAGAGGCATAACCATGAATTTTACTTGTTATTAAAAGATCAGGACATTGTCCCATACAAAAATGAGTGTGAGATTGCAGATTACCTCATAAGAATGGATGATACCTACCAAGCCAAGAACACCTTTAATGCAATGTCTTTAGGCAGATGTAAACGAGGGAGATCCAGTGAATAATTGGAAAAAAGCTCCCCGAGGTAGGGATAGCTAGAGAAACAAATGTGGAAGCCAAGACTGGTAAGCAGTTGTAGAAGAAGAAGAAGAAATTAACAAAATCCTTGCCTCTATTTTCCGTTTGTTTCCTACTAGTTTATATTTTTTTGGAGTCGCTCTGTGCATTATTCTTCAAATCATCATCATCGTCAGTCTGTGTCAATCCACTGCAGGGTGAAGGCTTCTTCAGCATGCTTCCAACTTTCGCGTTCCTGAACTTTCCGCTGTCATGATGTCATCAGTCCATTGTATTTTCAGTCTTCTCTGTGGACGTTTGCGATCAGGCAATATCCAGTCCAGGATCGCCTTGGCCCATCTTTCGTCCTATCGTCTCGCTACATGGCCCGCCCACCTCCATTTCAATTCCTTTATTCTTCCAATGATGACACTCACTTTCATTTGTTCTCTGATCCATGTGCTTTCTAACCAGTCTATTAATGCCAAGCATACAGCATACATGCTACCTAAAGATTTTAAAGTGACTGCGATGTCAGTGTCCAGGTTTTACTTCCGTATGTCATAACGGGCCGGACACACTGATCTAAGACTTTTCTTTTCAGGCAAAGTAGTAGCTTGTTCTTAAATACTATGTTGAGCCTGCCAAATGCCTGCCTGCCACATTTAACGCGTCTTTCCACCTCCCGGACAGTATCCCCTTCTATGGAAATCCTTTACCCTAATATATATATATATATATATATATATATATATATATATATATATATATATATATATAGTGATCCACAACTTCCAAATCCATTCCTAAAATAGAAATTCCCAATTATATGGCCTCAGCAAATTTATTGAACATGACCCGACTCTTTTGGTTTATTTTCAAGCCCAATGGTTCCTCAGCCGTTTGCAGCTCTTGTATGTGTCTTTGCAGCTCCTCTGGGTCTTATGAAAGAAGAACGATATCATCTGCGAATCTAAGATGGTTTAAGTATGCACCATTAATCTTTATTCGTTCCTGCTCCCAATCCAGTTTACGGAATACTTCTTCCAGGCAGGCTGAGAAAAGAAGAGGTGATGTTGCGTCACCCTGCCGTATGCTCTGCTCTACATTTATTCCAACCTCAAGATCATCAAGGTGGACTGTCGCTGTAGCTTCATCATATATCGATCCTAGGAGGTTTATATAGGCTTTCTCTACACCTTGGTTAAGACATGCATTCATTATGGTCTGTTTTGAGATCGAATCAAATGCTTTTTTCTAATCGATAAAAGGCGAGCACAGGGGCATAGTCTATTCGTTCTGTTTATGACGTGTTGTCGAACCTGGATGTGATTGATTGTACTGAATCCACTTCTGAATCCAGCTTGCTCTCTTGGTTGTGCATCATTAAGTTTTCTTAATATCCTTTTAGATATTATCTTGGTGAAAACTTTGTACACCACTGATAGGAGGCTTATTTGACGGTAGTTCTTTAAATCTTCCTGTGCTCATTTTTAATTCTCCAAAAGTTCTCTATTTTATTCAGATAATTGTTAATAACAATACCAGCCAACTTAGGTATCCAAAATATAGGAGGGGTAATAAATATTGCGGCCATATTATTCTAGTCATGTCCTTTTACAAAAATCCACCCACCAAAGTCTGTTCTCGCCTTTTAACATTGAACGAATATAATTTAAAGTTTGCTTGAAAAGCCTTCTTACTAAATTAGGGCATACGAATTTTTCTTTCAGCAATTATATATTACTAAAGATAAAAGGGTCCCTTAAAATTAAAAAGAAAGAAATTCTTTTTGCTTTTGATTTAATCTCTTGTCGTTTCAAAATTTACACTTTTCGTATTTTGATTTGGGATTTGTGTTTACATATATTTTTTAAGAACCTACCGTAATTGTATTGAATTTATATCTTATTTTTTGTTTTATTTATGTCTCTTAAATTATTGTTTTTGAACAATTGTCCGAGCAATCATTTCTAATAACTTTGAATTCAAACGCCTTTTTATTCCAGTCAAAACAAATACGAAACCAATTCTTGCATAACTTTTAGGTTATATTTTCTTTCATGATCTTTTTCATACATAATTCCTTAGCTAACATTTTAAAAGTTAAACTTAGTGTTTTCATTCGTTGGTCCTCTAAAACCTTAACCCCACTTACTTAATTATGTGTTTTATTAATAATTATGATTTCCACTGTGCAACTTTTTTGTTTGTACACTGAGTACTTCATATATTCAATGCTTGAACGATGATGTTAAAATTCAACAATCCAGTTTTTTTAATTAAATAGTTTTCCAAGAGAGTTTTTAATACTGCACCACGGGCGTAGCCAAGGGGGGGTTTTGGGAATTCAAACCCCCCCGAAATAAGCCAAATATTACCTAATGTTATACTGGAAAAATACGAGGAGTGAAGAGAGTTAAATTATTACATTTGAATTGAATATATATCTGAATAAATATGTCGTAATTTTTCCGATGAATATATAGATATTAAATTTCATGTAAGTATATTTTTGTTGTTTTATTTACTTCAAACTAAACCGCGATTATAAATTTCGAAGTTCAATTCATTCAATCAGGCTATGTATAGAGTCCACCTCTTGGATGTTTCCATAACCAGCTTCGGGAAACTTTTGTTCAATCGATATTATTTGTAACTGATGCTTTACGAAGTAAACTAAAGAAAATTATATTATGCTGTTCCGATTTTGCTTTTAGAATAAGATTTTTCATGTTCAGATTATCGTAAACTATTCCGTCTAAAATTTTTACTAAGGTGCAGGCATTATGGCATCTAGCGCGTCCTGCCGTCAATTCATGCCATATCCCAAAGTATTTTTTTTATTGACCATGCTATGTGCTATGAAATTGAATATATAGGGAACCTTAGGGAGCCCAAAATCGAATGAAGGATTCACAATAATAACTTTTGTAAGATTTTTGTCGTTATGTTTTTCGATTTTATATTGCAATTTCAGTTTTAAGGGTTATTATATCTTTATTTTCCAAGATCACTTGTTTGAAGTAATTGACCGTCTTTTTGACGCACCTGTTTTCAGATTGAAAAAGGAAATATTGAATTAGCTGTTGAAAAATTAGCAGTAGATATTAATTTACGTAACGTGACTTGAGTTACGTGACTTGAAGGTTTCATTGGCTGTGGACTTGGAGCGAACCAATATTAACACTGTGTTACCAGTGATGGACTTATCGTAAAGTATAGACTGAATTTTCACTATTCTATACCTTGTCCTCAGGTCTCAGGTAACGACTTGTAATGCCTCATTTTTAAGTTCTGACCTTCTTATTAGACAACCCTTTATTTCATATGCAGGAGTAGTCTCCTCTAATACCTACTTTACTAATAATATTAGTAAAGTAGTAAACTATTTTTTTACATCAAATGGGATGAATCATGAGAGTGAATCATCCCTGATGATCATCCCAGAATGGTTTGGGAAACGTGGGTCGAGAAATTAGAAACAAGTAATTTGCTGTTTTGTAGTAGATCTCTGTTCTGGTGTTCCAAATGGGAAAAGACAAAAAAATATACTTTATTTTGGGAAAGACGTAATGTTTCAAAATTTACATCAATCAACCAACATACCATATATGGTCAATGTCAATAAAAGCAAAGCTTAATCGTTGCTCCACTTAATACATTTTGTAAATCGTCACCCAAATTTCCATTTATTTTTGTTTCTTCTGGGAAACAATGTCACTATTGGAATTTTTTGGCACTCAACCTATCAATTGATTCCTCGGCATCAGCTAAAATATCGAGCATAAAGTAAGTTTATTAAATATTGATACAGCTATCACTGTCACGTCCTATTATCCATCCCCTAAATTCGATTTTGTATTTTAGGTTGCAACGAAAATAATAAGAATTTTGCTGAAAGTAGACTACTTAATAAATTACACCGTCTCGTTTATCTTGTCGGAATTAAGTATTACAATAGAAAATAAGTGTATCTTAAAAGATATTCCTGGAAGGAATTCTGTTTCTTGTCTCTTTTGCTTTCTTACGCTAGTTATTATGTTTTATTTAGTTACTGATAAACAGTTAGTAATTAGTCTAACTACTGTTAAAAATGTATGGACATTATCCTACCACATCTTTATTAGATTAGTATCCATTGTAACATTGTTTCAACTGTTCAGATATGAACATTTTATCGAGTTTTCAAAGAAACTTTTATTTTTTTGTTTTAACCTCCACTTACCCTTAAGTACCCTTAAGATATAAAAATAATTTGTTCAGAAAAATCACTTGAAAGCACAATTAATATTATATCTTTAAGTGATAAACTTATCTCCTGAACAACAAATTGTTGGCATCCTGAACATTTTCTAACTACTAGTTGTTATCCACCAGCTTCGCTGGGCGTAAATTAAACTTTAGTAATAATTGATTCTTTATCATTAAAATTACTTAATTAAAACAAAATTTCGAGGGATTCACGTTGAACACTCGTGACGTTGAACAAACTATTTTGATAGCTGAATTTAAACTTTTTGTCGCATACGTCGATCATCCAATTTAAAAAAATAATCATTTGTCTCATAATAATCTGCAAAAATAACTCCATTAAAACCTAAAGAAATGATTAAAAATTAAGTATAAATATTTAAAAATTAAACATTTTAGCTAAAACAGCATATAATAAGTAACCTTCTTTTGTACACAGTAAAAAATAACTGAATAAGTCTACGCGGTTTTCAATGTTATATTCAACTCCGATGTTACATTCATTCCAATTAATTTTTGTATTAACAGCTCTTAATCAATTTTCATGAAATATAAGGAGAATTCCGGCCAAGTTTCAAGATTGTAGAACTTACAGTTAGAAAGCGGTTTATTTATACATTTTACGCCCCCGCCACCCCTCTTGGGGTTCAATCTGTAGGACTGACAGTTAAAAAACGGGTTTATTTGTACATTTTACGCCCCCGCAATCCCTCTTTTGAATGAATTTTCGTATAACCCGTCATTAGTGAATGTATGTGAAGAATAAGGAATATTTTTGCCAATTTTCTAGTCTGAAAGGCATATAGTCAAGTCATATAGTCAAAAAATGAGAGAGACATCCTTTACTCCTTCATACCTCCTCCCAATTCACCCTTTGTGAATGGATTTTCGAAAAGTATATTTTTAGTAGATGTTTATGTATTATAAGAAACATCCCCGCCAAGTTTCAAGTCTGTAGGACTAAACGGGACAAAACGGGGTAAAAAACGGGATGGTGTATTTAACAACCCATCAACCCCAAGCTGATATCTAGGTAGCGAAAAGAGCATGCCTGCTAAATATCAAGTCTGTAGAGCTTCTAGTTCCGAAGATTTCGCGATGAATCAGTCAGTCAGTGGGATTATATATATTAATTAGGGTTAATTGTCGTTAAAAATTAAATTTTTATTTTTAAATTTAATGTTTTCCGACGCCCCAAAAAACCTTTCTTTTGATGAAATAATACGGCGGATTTTTTAATAAAAATAACACGTGCCTCAAGACGATAAGTTAATTTTTTGATAAAATCGTAGTTTTTTGTATCTCTTAAAGTATATGGATTTTAGAAATATATATAAATTTTTGCAGTTTTGTAGGAAATTAAATTCTTTACAAAAAAGGTTATTTCCATTTTCTTCATAAAATTGATATTTATGGAGATATTATCAATAATAAATACATTAACTCCATATAGTCAACATTTTAAGACCTATAAACTTCATTTTTTCTGAAATATAAAAAATGTTGTAACTTAAGTAGAATTTACAATTATTTATTTAATAGTTTTCTAGTTAATAACGACTAAGGCATAATTAATGTCATTAATTTTATATCAAAATTAAATAATACAAATTTATTTGTTATAAATATTTGTTATATATTTATTTGTTACAAGTTATTGCTATTTATAACTATTAATTTATATCTCCTCCCCTCTATTATATTTGTTGTGGTTGTCATGACAAACTTAACAATAATGGCCTTGAACACCTGCAGAATGCCTATTACAGATTTGTTTTAAATCTTAGGAAATGTGATACCTAACTAATAAGGTGTGTAATCTTCTGTTGTTAACATTTAATAGATTTATACCATTGGTCTGAATTCAATTAAGTAGGGTGAATTTTTTAGTGCGTTCTAAATTTAAATTCAAATAAACAACAACCAAATTAGATGCCTTGATAATGCCTAAACAATTTCGGATAAATATCCACCGCGGCTACTTCTAATAAAGCCCATTCTGTCCAATTTCCGTTCACTTTGTGAATTGTCCGAGTTGTGTTGACTTCCAAGGCGCCAATAGTTGCTGGTTTATCGACATAGACCAAAGATTTAACATAACCTCAAAGAAAATAATATAAAGGCGTTAAATCAAATGACCTTGGTAGCCAATTAACAGATTCGTTCCACGAAATAATTTTCTCATCGAATTGTTCCCTCAATTAATCCATTATTGCGTCGACTGTATGACATATAGATCCGTCCTGTTGGACCCACTTCTCTTCCAGATCAATACCATTCAAATTCGTAATTAAATAATGCAGGTAGTCGAATAACAAAGCTTCCTGCGAATGGCGAACGAATTGATAAATTTGAATCTTCATGAACACTACCAGCAAAAGCGGCAATATTTTCTTAAACCTATAGTTTTTATATTGTTTCTTACCTTAATATCGAGCAGCGTGAAATGCGTAGCGGATATGTCGATAATTCAGCGAATACATCACGAAGTTCAAATTAACTAAGTGCTCTACAAGAGTGGTGCACATAATACTGATTTTGACAATAAGTTTTGACAATTTGCAAGCGTTGCTCTCACATTAAATCTTCCATGATAATTTGCCAGACTATTGACACAGATTCACAGACTTACGCGCAAACTCACAATTCGCTTGACAGCGACCCCTATCGGAAGTTCAGACACACTAAAAAATCACTCTTTACATAATACCTATTCCGGACATAAAATCGGAGGTCTTTCAGAGTGTAATATTGTAATTGCGCGTGTGCTAGTTCGATTTTACTTTTCTGCAAAATACCTGATGATTAACATATTCGAAACTATTTTGGCTCTTTGTTTTAGCTCCATAAGTTTTGAAAAGGAAGTAATACAACAGCTATAAAAACATTGGCGATTTATCTCCCATTGATTATATAAATAATTTCTATGTTTAACTAAAGTAGTCGATGTTCGATGGAAATTTATTTCAAATTAAAGAACTGAGACATATCTAAATTTCTAGTAGATTTAAAAAACTGTATAACAATTATTTCAACAGACAATGTCTTGTTTCAAATGTAACATACTCTGTAACTACTGTGTTGTATGTTCTTTAGGACGGTTTAGCAAGTCAGATCGGAAGATTCTAACTTGTTTGTTGCATTCTATACAGAGAACTCAGTGCATCCAGATAAGAACGTTTTACAGCTGTAGTTGAAGCCAATTCCTTTCAGACTATAGTGGAACTATTGGAAAAAACTTACCTTGTTTAAATGAGTGAAAACTTCAAAACAATTTAAAGCAGACTGGTAAAGTCACAGCGTAGGTGTGTGGTTTCCACCCAGTTTATCAAAAGCAAACAATAAAACAATCACCTGGAATTTGTTGCTTCAATGGATTAACGCTGAACCTTGATGTGGCGACAAGAAATTAATGATTTGTGATAATCTCAAAAGTAAAAACTCATTCCAGTAACAAACCCCAATAACTTCCCTGACCAAACCAGGTGTATTCATTTTGAAGTCGAAGAAACAGGAAAAAGTGCACTAGAGGTATAGCGTTCAATCTGGTAACACTGTTGCATTGTTGGCAACACTTTCCCTTTGGAGTGGAGACATACCAACATTTGATGCGTCTTTAGTGCTAGATTGCACTCCCTACAGTCACTAGGCGGTCCGTAGCGATTAGTTTCGCAAACAGGATTTTACTGTGTTCGGAAAATACCTTACAAGAATTTGGCAGACTTGGACCCAGTGAGACAGAAACATTTGCAAAACTTCAACATGCAAATGGAAACAGTGTTTTGTAGGGGTCCAGGTTTTCAGGTGGTTAAGGCATTCTCAGAAGGCGGAACTCGATTCAAGATGAACCTCTCAGTGGAAGTCCTCCAACTGCAAGAAGTGATGAAAATGTACACAGAATGCGTAATTTTGTTCGTTTTGATCGTCGGTTGATCTTGTGCGGTCTGTTCGTAGGTTGACGATCAGAATGCTCAGGCAAGAGTTGAATTTAACTTATATAACCGTTCATCAAATGTTCACCAATGAATTGTGCATGAAGAAAATGTGCACGAAAATGGTTCTGAAAAATCCTTCCCAGGATCAAAAGTATCACAGGAGAGAACCATGTCTAGACTTTTTGCATCAGATTGAAATTTACCCTTATTTTTTTAGAGTGTTTTAGAGTGTTTTAGAACAGAAACAGGACGATTTTTAAAACTGGAATTTTAAAATGTGTTTTCTATGAACGAATCGAAAAAGAAGTTCCAAAGCCAGAACTGACACACTTCAACCTCATAATAGCCAAAAAAAAGCCAGAAGGAGGAAGGAAGAAGGAGCTTTCTGATAGCCAGGGGATCGTCTATAAGAAATTTGTGCCTCAACGCCAAAACATTTTGGGGCAATGCAAAACATTAAAAAAGTTGTAACATGCCATCCAGTATTCACACATATCGCGTGGTATATTTTGAATGTTGGCCTGAATATTTCGTTTAAGGTCAAGAATTGTTCCAGATTTATTTCTGAAACCAGATATTTAATATAAATCCATAAAAATAATCCAAGGGCATGCGATCGCATGATCTTGGTGGCTAGTTGACATTATCATTTCGCGATATAACGCGAGATTTTTCTTCGATCCACTTCGATCACCCACATTTATCAGTTCAACTCAAAGATCTTCTGTTAGCATACTCATATAGCGTTCACCATTAACAGCAATACGATTTTCTTCATCGTCTTCAAAACATAGTCTATTCTGAATTTAGAACTATTCATATAAAAAAATTCTGCTATTTCTAGAGGCCTATACCTAGTTTCTGAAGAAATGATTTTACTCAATTTGGGAATCTGTAACATAAAACCAGCATATAAAAAATTAAGGCGACACCATCTCACTCACTCCCATTTATAAAATCGATCTCTTAAAATCATTCCTGTCTTTTAAGATTCGACGAAAATAATTTACAGTTTGCTCGAAAAGCCCGTTTAATAAATTAGACCATCCGGATTATCTTTTCCGAATTAAATATTACTAAAGATAAAAGCATCCCTTAAACATTAAAAATAAAAGCGTTTTATCAACAACTGGGAAGTCGTTTTTTGTTTGTTCTGTATCCATTTTAATTTTGTTTTCAGTCGTGGTTAAAAGCATTCTTTGTATATGACATAATATGGTGTATTGATAAAAGGCCTGCAATTTATTTCAATATTCTGTAAAAGGGATCGCTTTAAATTTATTAAGCCCCTATTATCATTTTTCTTTTGTGTACTTCTATTTTTTTAACATTCTGTTATAAATTCTATAATTGATATTCAAATTTAGAATTTTGGAAACCATTGGCCACATATAATTGTCTTGGAAGTAATGATAAAACTGTAAGTTTGTTCATTAGTTTTATTTGTGGTTTCATCCTCGCATCACGAAAGTTCATTGAAATTATTGTCACCAAATATTATTAAAATCAATTGGAAAATTAATGATATTTTAACAATTTTTTAATTAATTAAGTGCCTTTGGACCCGAAATATACAATATATAAATACAAATATATTTCCTTATATCTAGTTAATTACACAGGGGAGCAAAAAAAGTGTAACATCCGGTTTACATATGTAAGGCAAACAAAAAATGTACTCATCGAAGAAAGAATGGACGACAGGGATACGACCACATATAAAGATCTGTAATATACAAGACCATGGAGCATCGTTTCTCATGTGTTCAAAAACTAAGATCCGTATAGGAAACATTTTTTTATTAAAGTATTTTTCATTTAAAAACAAGTGTTAAATAAAATATTACCAGGTAATACAAGATAATAAAATAAACTTAAATAAAGTAATAGCCAAAGTTGTTTGCAATAATAAATTAATGCGACGGTTGATTTTGTTTTTCACTTTTTTCAAGTTTTTCTATACGTGGATCATCATTGTAAACGCACCTAAGGAAATTATTTTCCAGCGATAATAACGATTTCTATATTTTGTTTTTAAAACCACCATAGATGAAAAACTTTTTTTGCATAAGAAGTAGCGAAGGGAATCAATGTGTTCAAAGCTTCCGTTACTAAGGTTCCGTATTTACATCGTCGTGTAAGCCAAAACTTATTTAAATCTTGAGTTAAAAATTCTAGTTGTAGAGTTTTCTCAGCCGATATTTCAATAAGTTGGTTGTGAATCTCAATAGATAATTCAGCAGCTGCAACAACATTTTCATCAGTGGCGGTTGGTCCATAAGGGTACGTGGGCACATGCCCTACATAAAAAAAATGAAGTGAAAAAAATTATTTTAGATTTTATATTAATTTATTCTCTGTTCTGTCTATGATCACGTTTCTTGCGACTTCTATAGTCTAAAATCCATAATATCATTCGCGATAACGAAATAGGTCTTGGGTTGCCGAAGGGAACCGATTAAAGAACACGTGCTTTGGGCACAGACAAGTTTGTGCCGCTATTGTTTTCTTTAGTATCGCGTGCAAAACACAAAGACAGCAATGCGTCGCTTTACTAGTAACACGGAGATGAAACGCATTTATAACGTCATATCTTGGGTGCTGCCCATTCTCAATAGACATACTAAGCGCTGACGTCAATGATGAGCGGAGCTTATCGAACCTTTCCAAACAAACAAAATGTCCACGGAAATTCTCATAAGAGAATTTTGGTTAGTCATTTTCTTCTCTTTATAAGTTTAATAAGCAATTTCTCTCACAGTTTCGCAATCCTCAAAGTACATTTTACGTACATTTTTCGTAAAACATTTTTATTCGGACTTTTTCTTATGTGGAAGTAAATTTAAGGTTATGTTACTTTGCCCTTTATGAGTGTCAATTTCAGTTTTTTGGGAGGATTTTCAGGTATATTTTGGTGGATTTATTATTGGTAAGTTGGTTTTTTACAAAATCTATAAATTGTATTGACAATATTGGTGTTTCTCTTTTAGTTGAAAATGGTGGTGTGTTTTGTGCCAGACTGTAAACATTACAGTAAATAAAAAAATTGTAGATTTTTTACATTTCCTGTCGATTGAACTGAGCGAAAAAAAGGGTTAAATTTTGTGAGGTAATATTAAATATTTAACTGCAAAGCAGGCAACTAGATACACTTAAAGTTAAGAAGAATTTGGTAACTTTTTCAACAGCCATTCAAAATATTAGAGACAATATAGAAATACAAATTATTCAAGAATTTGGTAACTTAACTGGTGAAGAACCTACAACGATCATAGAAAATCGCAGAAAGAAACGGAAATTTACTGACAAGGAGGACCCCAATTCAAATATCAGGTTATGTAATGAAATCTGTTATACCTTACTATACAGGTTCATGAAAGTTTAAGTTTCGATATATACCTAACTCTTGCAAATTTATTTGAAACTAAAATAAACTTAATCTGAATTAAATAATCTCCTGATGATGCTAACATGGTTAGCGAAACGTGCGTCGAGAACTTAAAACAAAGTGATTCGGTATTTAGTGGTAAATCTCTTTGAGTTTAGTGTTTCACACCGAAGTATTGTTTCACACCGAAGTTCCAGTAGAAGAATTGTGTGTAATCTGTTACCTGTTAACGTGTTAGGTACCTATTTGAAAATTTGATATCTAACAGTTACACTCAATAACACAGTACTTACAGTATTTCTACACAGCAAAGTGTGTGTATGATACTAAGAGGTGGTACTAAGGTGCAATACTATCCTCATTCCAAAATTTGGTTATACGTGCCCAACCTGTTTTCCCCCACGAACCGCCGCTGATTTTCATCAAACTGATTGAGAACCCATCTTTTTGACAAATAATTTTTGCTATATGGAAAATATTGCAGTAACTGAATTTTCAATTTGCGTAAATACATTTTCATGCTCTGCCACATGCGGTCAATAACATCAACAACAGAATTTTCTAAATCTGTACTTTTGGTAATATAATCCGAAATTAAAGTGAATGCATCAAAATACTAAGCTTCTTGAAGAAGGTATTGACTTTGTCTGTCATTAGCAAAATTCTTTGGTTACGGCCTTGTAAACTCGTATTCAAGTCATTTAAATGTGAATATGTATATCACTCAAGTAAGCCAACAGTAATAATGTTTCTCCATTTTGTAACAAGTCTTAAAATGAGTTATTTTTATCTGTAAAAAAGATTTCAATTAATCTCGCAATTCCAAAAGCCTCGTTAAAACTTTGCCTTGCGACAACCACCTGACTTGGGAAAATGGGAAAATAGGAACGCAGGGAGTCGTATTTGGCACCCAGTTTTTCGCCCAATGTGGAAATCAATCTAGTCGGATTTTATTAAAATTAACAATTTTTACGGCTTCTGACAGATTTTTTTTAAAATTATCTGGCATCTTTTTTGTAGCAAGCGCATTTCTGTGAAGAAAGCAGTGCATTTGTTCCATACGTGGCTTTATGTGTTTTAATTTTACTATTGCACCACTGTTCTTCCTCGTTATCACTTTTGCGCCATCAGTGCAGACCGCAATGCGTTTATTAAAGTCCAAGTTTTCGTTTTATGTTGCATCAATAAACACGTAAGAGTCCTTCGCCAGTTACACGACCAGGGATTGATTTGCAAAATAGAATATTTTCTTTAATTGACCCCTCGAATTCGTATCGGACAAAACCCAGACATTGCGCATATTTGAAACGTCTGTTGGTTCGTCGAAGTGAATAGCAAAAAATTCACTTAATTTAACCTTTTCAATTATTTGATCGTGAACATTATTAGCCATTTCATTAATTCGTCTCGAAATTGTGTCATTTGAAAGTGGTATAGTTTTCAACTTTTTTGCTTTTTTCCGGATTTATAATCACATTAACCATATTAATGGTAGCTGCGGTTTCATTACGGTTTGATTTATTGATTGTTGAAGACGAGTAATTTGCGCTCGAAAAATTCTAATGGTTTGTTTTGTAAACACGGGTGTTTTGTTTCCAGATACCGGATTAATTTTGAAGGCTTCATGCTTTCCGCGGACAGAACTTGATAACAAACAACACATTGCGGCTTGTCATCTAAGGCAATGAATCCATATTTTATATAAGTTTTATTGTACAATATTGTTTTTTTCACCAGATTTAGACGGAGCATTTCGTTTTGTCACAAATTTGTCCATTTTATTTAATTATATTAATGTATTGCATTACCACACTGTTATTAATGTATTTAATACTGAATGAGAGAAAAAATCAAAGTACATGTTTTCGTAAAAACGCAATTAATAATGGAACTCTTCGTCTCGTTCCTTTGCTTTTATTACCAAAGCGCATAGTTTGTACGAACCTACCTAAGCGCGCTCGGAACGGGTCCTTTTTTAAGTGCGTGCAAGCGTAGGGCACAGGTTCGAAATGGTAAAAGTAATATAAGAACAAGGGGTTACACAGGTCTTGTAGTTCGGTATTTGTGACTGTGTGCGATATTTCGGTATAAGTGTAATGGGCCATTCACACAAACATCCGTCATTTAATACAAAGACAAATAGATGATTCGTTTTTTTCACGGTTCGTAGACGTTAACACGTTCGTAGGAGTTAAACATTCTTCATAAATCACGATTCTAAAAAAAAGGATGAATCAACGCCGTGTTAACCGGCCAATGCTAAACTTTAATAAACGTCAAATTAACATATTGTATTGAGGAAGTCGTAACGTTTTTTACTTAACTATTCGGCTATTTAGTGGGTCACGATACTAAAAAGGTCGAAAAAAGATGCCGATACCAGGATCGGAAAGATCGGAATACCAGGTACGATACCAGGGTATTAGATTAATCCAGATAACGATATTTGACTCTAAGACAGTTGCAAAAATCCAACAACACACCACGGTAGAATTAGAAATCGAAAAAGGTTTGTGATATTAGGATATATTGGAATAGTGCTGTTTAACATAGTGTTGATCAAAGTCATCAGCCAAATACATAGGCGTAAATAGAACAGTAAAAAGTAGTGATTAAACAGACAGTAAGGTACGCAGATGACCTAAATATATTAACATGACCGAAAAGATAATTAAGAGAAACCTATGATAAAATAAAGGTGAAAGCCAAAAGAGTCAATCTGGAAATTAATCTAGTGAAAAAGGTGGGAATGAATTTATTTATCTGGGGAGTAAACTAGACGAAAATAACATCATCTTTATCCTTCATTCTATTATGAAGGGTAACAAAACTAACTACTCCCTCTAGTTTATCCTAAGATCTAAACTTTATAAAAACACGTAAGTTAAGATAACATTTATCATTAATTTGCCTTTTTCAACCCAAATGTGGATGTAAACCTCCCCTAGTTTCTTCTATCGTGTCCTGTTCTGGGTAATGCTCTTCCGTGCTAGACCAAAGTGATACTTCAGGTCATTTACCCATCTTATCTGTAGTCTTCCCCGTACTTTTTTTCTTAACCATCGTCTCCAACCTAACGCTCTTACGATCCACCTGATATCTTTTTGTTCGGCATTATGGCGCCTACCGAACAGATTTTTACCCTCAGTATTTTACCGTATTTTATATAGTATTTTACCGTATCCACGTGTTTTGTTTTTTAGTACTATGGGTAACATTTGTCGCTCTATAGCTTCTTGGATTTTTATCAGTTTATCCACGTTTCTCTCCGTCAGGGTCCAGGTCTGAGCTCCATAAGTCATAAATTAAAATTCCATAATTTAAGGTCTATAAAACACTAATTCGATTAGTAGACATTTCTGGCAGAGAGACGTGGACCCTCACATAAAAAACAGAAGAGATGCTTGCAATATGTGAAAGAATAGTACTCAGAAGAATTTTTATTACTATGACTAATAATAATTGAAATTGAAGGATCCGCAATTATACAAAGATACCGATATTGTAGACCATGTGAGCGAGGCCATGTGTATGCGATTGAGATAGGCCGGAAACGTGAGAATGCCGAATACCAAAGAGAACCATGTATTTATGAATAGTGTATGTATAATACAAAGGAGCACAAGAGATGCTGAAAAATTATTGCCAATCAACAACTGTCAAGGGGCTGCAGGAAATCATGCTGGATGAAAGCGAAAATTGAAGAACGTCAATGCTCGCTAACGGGCTGCAACACCATATAAAGAAGAAGAAGAAAAAGAATAATATTCACACAGTATAGCATATCTTGAAGATAAAAATTGATACACTTTTTGGTCGTTCATCTTTATGTTTCTCTATGCAGTTGTAAAAAATTAGCAAAAAAGTATAATGTTAAAAAAATGTGAGCTACTTGCTATACAGCATTCATGTAATTTTGTATAAAATTACTAAAATGCCGTGTGTTAGTGAATCGTATTGTTTCAAGTAATTATCAAAATTTGAACATTGGTGTTTATAACTTTATGAGGACATGAATACCAGGACTTAAGGATCAGAGTTATGGACAAGTCTGAAGCTCTGCGCATCTTAGAAGTATTCAAGAACACTGTTTTTGTTGCAAAGCTACAGTTAGTGGAGCTCGTCATTAGGACATATCTGCACGTTCATATAAATCTCATCTTTCAGCGAGATAACTCCAGACCGCATACAGGTCTTCTAAGAGTATAAATGTTAATTCGTTTATGACAACTCCCAACTTACCACCGAAATTCCCATATTTATCACATTTAAAACATGTTATGGTGCAGCATTGGTTGTACTTGCCACGGTCGCTCACAGCTTAAAATCAACTTGAAGTACGTGCAATGCGGACTTGAGAAACTTTACCATAAGAAAACAGATCATTTAATATAGTCCATGCTTACATGACTGTAGAGTATAATAACATCCGTGGTTCATATTTTAATAATTCGTATTTTTTATACCATCACGAGCTACACAAAAATAACAAAATTAATCGAATAAAATATATTTTTCATAGAGGTGCATTTATCTTTTTCTCCAGTTTATGATTAACATTTAAAATTCATATTATGACTGTAGTTTCGTTACACTGTTGGGAATATTTTCAAACTGTGTTCGCTAACAACTAGAAATGACATTTAAAAGTTTACAAATTATGTTTACTTGTATATTATACCTCAAAACTTCAAATAACAGGCAATTATATTAGATAGTATATGGGACAGTCAGGCCGCAATTCTCATACTCGATTTACAGAACATTAAACAGTATTTTCAATAAGGGAACAACTCACATATAGCAAAACCATCTTATAATCGGTGTTTCGGTTAATAATGTCGAATTTTTCGCCAAATCTGAGCATTTATTTCCATAACAAAATAAATTGCCTCAATAATAAAGTATTGGCCATCGTGAGCTATTATTATTTGTCATATTTTTGCCAAAAAATTGATTCCGCGTCAAAAGAACTTTTGGTTTTTTGAGGCCAACCATTCATCAAGCTATCTTTTGAAAGTCCGCGCTGTATCAATCGAAATAAATATATAAGTAGTTACTATAGGTTCGAAGGGGCTAAGTCCGGTGAATATGGCGGGTATGGTAAAACGTCCCATTTAACGTTTTCCAAACAGTTTTTTACACATTTTGAAAAATTGCTTCATCGTGTCTTTAGGCGTCTTCTGGTCGATTTTCCTTCAATGCTCGGTTCAACCTTATCAATTATTGTCGGTATCGATCGCCAGTAATCGTTTCCCCAGGTTTCAGCAGTATGCAATACACAGCTCCCCTACTATCCCACCAAAAACACAGCAAAGCCTTCTTTCCATGTATATTGCGCACTGGTTGTGAAGTTGAAGGCTTGCCTGGATTAAACCATGATTTTTTGCACTTTGAGTTGTCAAAATAGATCCACTTTTCATCATATGTCACAACTAAACAAAAACCCTTGTCATTTCACTCTGACAAGCAAAATTTCACAAGTGGTTTTTCGCCCTTCAATGCCTCTTTCCGTCAATTTATATAAAACCCATTTTAATTCTTTCTGGATCTTACCCAATACGTATAGACGATCAGAAATGATGGATTGGGCAACATTCAATGTTGCCAATGCCAATTATTTCAATGTATAAATTGAGTCTTCACCTAATAATGTTTGCTTATCTGCATCTTCAAAATTTTTTCACTATCCTGGACGCTCCTTGTATTTTATATCAAAATCACCACTTAGAGTTAAACATCCCCGTAAAACGTCTTTTTCTGGTACATAATTTGACATATTCAAAGCTCTCAAAAAACTGTGCTTTTGCACAATGAGAATTAAGGACAAACTGTCTTTTGATGGCGTACCGTCATGGTTTACCCTCCAAAGCGCCATAGGTATCATTAGTCTATACAAACTAATGTGTTAGTAATGCCATCTCTTAGCAAAATTGGCATTATTAAACGAAACACCTATTATTATAAAGAATATAATTGAGATGGAATAGGATAGAATTGAATAGGAAAAAGCTTTTGATTCAATAAAAAGAGAACCCATCTGGAACAGCATAGAGAAGAAAAATATAAACAAGGATCTTTTCGCAGCCACTAAAAGCATGTACCAAACCACAACAAACCAAATTAGATCTCACCAGAGAATTTCTGCTTCTTTTCCCACAATGGAAGGAGTCAAGCAAGGAGGGAGTGTTTCACAATAGGTGAAATAATCAAAATATGTAAGAATAAATTTAAGAAATACTACTCTCATGGCAGAATCTGAAAAAAAATAAAATTTCAACATAGGAGTATGGAACGAAGCAGCTGAAAAGTTTAGGCTGCACATCAATGTAAATAAGACACAGATCATGATATTGACAAATATCTAAGAACATTGCAACGAGAGAACAATAACCTTAAACAACATGGAAATCAAACATACTGAAAAGTATAACTACCTAGGTATTATTATTAATAGAGAAAACCACGACGACGAACTCAACAACAGACTGGTAAAAGCAGAGAGATTGCTCAAATGACTTAGCAAATTTAGCAATATATATAGCTTAAATTTAGCAATATATATATATATATATATATATATATATATATATATATATATATATATATATATATATATATATATATATATATCCCCACGCTAAAATATGGAAAAATTGGGTTTTAAATGAACGGCAAAAAAATAGAGTTTAAGCGACAGAAATGAGATATCTTCGTACGGTTCAGGAAATAAAAAGAATATACAAGCTTAGGAATAACATAATCAGGGACAACTTGAAAATACCAGCACTCATATCAAAAATAGAAGAGAAAAAACTGAGATGGTTCGGTCATGTAAACAGAATGGATCAAGGCAGACAAACCAAGAAAGTTTGGGGAGCTAGAGCGATGGGAAAGAACAAAAGCGGTAGGCCGTGTAAGTCAAGGAATAAGGACATCTCAGAAACAATTCACAGACGAGGTAAAACATGGCAGAGAGCAGTTAACCTGACCTGGAAATTTCATTAACAAAAGAAATGTAATTTCACCTTGACACTTCCGGGTATTAAGAGGAAGGATGAAGTAAGTAAGTAAAAATTTTCCATCTCAATATAAATACCACATGATAAAAAAATCTAGAAAAACCAAATTTTGTATATATGCTAATAGTGTTGGACATAATTATGATAAAAAAAAATACAAAGAAAGATTAAATCTATTCGAAAAAAAATAAAAATAACTTGTAAGCAACCAAAGTAACTATCTCATTATACTTTGAAGATGATTGAATTGTAAAGTTTCACGAGACGGAAATTTCATTATACAAAATTGATGGACGGATTAAAAAAAATGCAATAGCTTCTTATTCGAAAAATAACCCGTAAAAAGTCTCATATTTTTGTAATAAATCAAAGAATCCATCTTTTCGTATATGAATTAGTTCATTTCGATTCAGTTTTTGTCGAAAATAATAAAGAGTTTTACAATAGGAATGTCAGAACATTGAATCGTAATAGTGACAACGTTGTTTGAAATATAAATATCACTTATAGATTGCTGTATTTAGTACATTGTGTGAATTGGCTATGAAACGATACACGATACACCAGTTGGGCTCTAGAACAGTTGAAAGGTCACCCCTTTGGGGAAAATATTCTTTACCGACAAAGCGCATTTCTGGCTTAATAGATTTGTATAAAAATAACAGCAGGATTTGGATCAACGATTGTCCTCAATTGATTCAGAAATTACCTCTTCGTTCTCAAAAAGTCACTGTTTGGTGGGTTTTTTTTGAGCTCAATGAGTCATAGGCATAGTGGACTTATTTTTTGACGACGATGATGGAAATCATGTTACTATTAATGCCAATAGTTTGCCACTATTAGTGCCAATGGTTTAAGCTATTAAATGTCGATATAAACAATGTTTACTTTCAACAAGACGATGTTACCTGTCAGACAATCGATTTATTGCACGACGACTTTCCTGGGCGCGTTATTTTGCGAAGTCGTAATATCAACTGGCCACCAAAATCATGTGATCTCACACCCTTGGATTATTTTTTGAGGTTATGTTAAATCTGTGGTTTATAAAAATAAACCTCGAACAATTCTTGACCTTAAACGAAACATTCAGGCGGCCATCATTAAGAAATAAGAATAAAGAAAAATTGGTATCCAGACGCAGGGAGACTTTTAAATAAGGTTATTTTCTAAATTATGGGATTATTACTTGCAGTTATCATTGTGCCTCATTTCAAAGTTTCGATACTCTTATTGGAAAACTTTTTATATCTCACTAATGATAAAGTATGTTAGGATAATGAATGTGTTTTGCGTATAAAGACACAGTAAACCGAACAATACTCTCAAAGAACATGATACAGTTATCAAAAGATTGTTGGCTTTCTGTAGAGTTAGCATAAAAAGTAAAACTTCTGTGACACTTCTTCAAAATCATATCAATTAACATAATCTTGGTTACCATGTGACAAAGATTAAATGGCAATTCCTGCAGAGACCAACTTGAATATTATTTCTTAGCCTGAATTGAATATGCTAGGTCAAAAAGTTATTATGCTTCCTAAACCCAAATGAATTTACAACAGCTTCGTTCATAGAAGTTCATAGATTACATCATTGGAAGTATATCCAAGTGTATAGCACAATGTATTGAAGTAGTGATTAAAAAACAAAGGCCACTGATAAGAAAGAAGGGTCTAATATTGATTTTTATTAACTAATTTATTAAATGCCTAAAATGAAAAACTGGTTCTAATTAGATATTGTAGATATTAGTACAGAAAGTATAATTATTAATGGTTAAGGTCTTGTAAAACTTTTCATTGATCTATATTAAATAACACTTAAGATTATTAAGAGTCATTTTGCCTACAGGTCAAATACTCGCTACATTTAATCAATACTCAGTTGGGCTTTCTTGAATATGGCACCTTCAACTTTTAACTAAAATAAGTGTTGTGTTGGAGTGTTTATATGTGAGAAAAAATATTCAATTGTTTCGTTTTTCTTTTAGTCTGGAACATTTCAATCTAAATAATTATTAAAGAATTTATATCAAATATATAAATATACCTTTTATACACATTTATATAAATATACCTTTTTTAATGCCTATGCTATAATTGATGGATTATTAACTTAATCTAGAAAAAAATACAATTTTCGAAGTAATCTTTTCGTTGATTCAACATACGACTATTATCAAGAAGAAATGTTACTTTTGAATTTAAAATTCGCGCGCTTTGCATATCGATGCAGCCATTTACTTTTCATAGTCATTCCGAAAATTGTTGATGAAGAGATGCATTCTTTGGATAATGACATTCTCAAATACATAATTAGTGCTGATGGGACATGAATCTATACTTAACATCCAGTTTAACAATCAAGCGAGTATTGTGCTAAAGACGCACATATTAAAGCCGGTGATATATATATATATATATATATATATATATATATATATATATATATATATATATAAATAACATGGCAATCGAAGGCCACAAAGAGTTTCTTCCAACTAGTTAAACAGTTAATCAAGAATGTTATTTAAGCATAATGCGTCATTTGCGTGAGTGTATTTGGAAAAACCTCCAGATTCGAGATAAAACAGTATCATGATAACGCATCATTTCACACCGCAGTAATTATTCGTCAATTTTCTCTAAAAATTAAACAAATATGTTTCCTCAATCACCAAATTTTTCATAGTTCCCCTACTCAGTGTCGGTTTTCTATGAACCTAGACATTATTAGATTTTTGGTACATAAATGCCATTTCTGCCCTCCATAGTATTGCTTCAAATTTCTAAACATAACCTGAAATCTTCGGCAGCTTGACATTACACGCTCCAAGTCACGTTCTTTAACCAAAATCCACTTAAATTTGTGCTTGTCTTTTAGTACTCGATGAAAATAATTTAAACTTTGCTCGAAAAGCCCACTTAATAAATTAGACCATCCGGATTATCTTTTTGGAATTAAATATTACTAAAGATAAAAGACTCCCTTAAAATAAAAATGTTTAATTACTGGGAGGTGGTTTTTGTCCCTTTTGTAATCTCTTCAGTTTTGTCTTCAGCCGTATTTTAAAATTCGCTTTGTTTGGTGTATTGATAAAGCGCTGGAAATTTGTTCGGACATTCTTTAAAAGGGATTGTTTTAATGTTATTAAGTACCCATTAAAAAAACATAATTTTCTTATCTGCTTCGTATTTCGAACATTGCGATACTTCTTTGAATATCCACTAGGGAAATTTAAAATGTATAACAGAATTTCTATATATATATATATATATATATATATATATATATATATATATATATATATATATATATATATATATATATATATATATATATATATATTGCTGGCGCTTTGGATGGCGGATGGGGGAACGACAAAGCATCATCGTGGAGTGCGGATGTATTTTTTTTGTTTTTGATATCTTTCCCTACGAGCCCACTTAATTATTTTTTGATCAGACCTGGTACTTACCCGAGGTTAGATGGGCCACGAACGGTGTCGCACAGTTTATCTATCGCGGCCGTTTACCACAGGATGACAGTGCTGCATGTGATTGCAACCACCATTCGACATGGCCGATTTATATGGTCATGGCTTTAGTCGTTCCTTTCATCCGCTCTGCAGGCGTTCACCTTGAGCCCAACTGATGACGGTTTAAGGCCAGAAACCGGTCCTTGGAGACCCTTGCTGGCGCTTTGGATGGCGGATGGGGATCGACAAAGCACCATCGAGGGAGCTCGGGTGTATTTTTCTTTGTTTTTAATACCTGTCTCCATGAGCCGACTTAATTATTTTTTGATTATATATATATATATATATATATATATATATATATATATATATATATATATATATATATACTACTCACACACGTAGTCAACACCTATAAAAACCTGCTAAATGACCAAAAATAGGATAAAAAAACAACACTACTCTGACCACGCACGTGGTGAAACAGAAGCACAAATTTGATTTCGACAAGACAACAATACTCAAAACAGAAAGACATACAGAAATAAAATTATGAGATATATATATATATATATATAACACATGGGTTGAAAAGTCCCGGGCCTAACATATAGATGGCGCTAGTTTTATTGCAGTCACCTTTTTTTCAGTTAATACTAACCTTCAAAAGACAGCTGTTAAAATTTCATGATATTCTATTCATTAGTTTATGAGTTATTGTGCTACGAGTGACGCCACTTTTGTTATTTTCAAAACAATGGATCAAAAACAATTTCGTGTTTTAATTTTACACTGCTTCTTGATGGGAAAAAATACCGTTCAAGCGAAGCAATGGCTTGAAAAGTGTTATGGGGACTCCGCTCCATCAGAAGCAACAATAAAACGTTGGTTTGCTGACTTCAAACGTGGTCGTAGAGACACTGATGATGCAGAACGCAGTGGACGTCCAAATGAGGCGGTAACACCAGAAAACATAAAAAAATCCACAAAATCATTTTGAATAATCGAAAAGTGAAGTTGCGTGAGTTAGCTGACATCGCAAAGATATCAAAAGAACGTGTTGGCTTTATATTGCATAAGCATTTGACTATGAGAAAGCTCTGTTCAAAGTGGGTGCCGCGTTTGCTCACTGTTGAGCAAAAACGAGAACGTGTTGATGATTCTGAGCAGTGTTTGGCCATGTTTAAACGTAACAAACCGGAATTTTTGCATCGATATGTGACAATGGATGAAACATGGATCCATCACTTCACTCCGGAATCAAAACGATCGTCATCTGAGTGGACAGCAACTGGTGAACCTCGTCCAAAGCGCCCGAAAGCACAACAATCGGCTGGAAAGGTTATGGCCTCGGTATTTTGGGATGTGCGTGGTGTAATATTCATCGACTATCTTGAGAAAGGAAATACCATTAACAGTGAATATTATATAGCGTTATTGGAGCGTTTGAAGGCCGAAATTGCAAAGAAACGACCGCATATGGCAAAGAAAAAAAATTTGTTTCATCAAGACAACGCACCGTGTCACAAGTCAATCAAAACAATGGCAAAACTACATGAATTGAACTTCGAATTGCTCCCACATCCACCGTATTCGCCATATTTGGCTCCCAGCGACTACTGGCTGTTCGCAGACCTGAAAAAAATGCTCGCCGGTAAGAAATTTCGCACGAATGAAGAGGTTATCGCTGAAACTGAGGCCTATTTTGAGGCAAAAGATAAATCATTCTACAAAAGTGGTATTGAAATGTTAGAGCGGCGCTGGAATGATTGCGTTGCTCTTGATGGAGATTACATTGATGAATAAAGCTAATTTTGAACCAAAAAACTGTGTTTTCTTTGTTAGGCCAGGACTTTTCAGCCCATGTGTTAAATAAATAAAATGTTAAATAAAATGACAGATAAAAAGGTAAAACTAATTTTATATCTAGTTTAGTAGTTTCGAAACGTTAGAGTTTAATTCGCATTCCTTTCTTAATCAGTGCAGTAAAAATGTGGCGTTCTTGGCAAGATAATGATCATTCTGCCTCCGGTAGTGCTAATTTTAAAAGAAAACATTTATCGTCCGATGCTAAGAAAATTGTTAAAAATGTGTATGTTTCTTTATTGAATAGGGGTCTTAATGTAAATGCAGCCGTAACAGAAACGTCTTCATTAACGAAGACGCCGTTGTCTACAGTTAAAGATATTGTGACGAAGCCAATTAAAGTCAAAAAAGTTCGTAGTGTAGATTCTGGTAAAAGCAAATGTGTTGACGAAAGCGATAAAAACTTAATTGGAAGCAAAATTTATGTTATGTATGACTGTGCCTGCATTGCATTCATTCCAACGGCGACTAAAGAAAGATGAAACCCAAAGTTTTGGGAGCAGAACTAGCCTCCGGAGAATATTATCTCTAATGGGTTTTGCATATCGGACCATTAATAGTCAAATATTAATGGAAGCACAAGGATTGCGACGATGACGGTTTGACTACTTAAACTCTTTGAAAAATACAGATTACAAAATCGTCCCATTATCTACCTTGATGACACATGGTTCATCAATCATACATATGAGAGGCCAGCAAAAGAATGGGTAGATACATCAAGAAAATGCCGAACTAAAGCACCAGCAAACAAGGGAAAAAGAATTACAATTTTACATGCTAGTTGTGAGGATGGATGGGTTCCAAATTGTTTACGGTTGTCCTCTACAAATATAATACATTTATCTTTAGACTACCATGACGACACCACAGGAGAATTTTTTAGAGATTGGTTTATGAATAGCCTTTTGCCCAATGTGCCTCAGGAAAGCCTAATTGTAATGGACAATGGTAGTTATCATAACTGCCAAAAAATTAAAGTTCCTCATGCAAATAACACTAAATTGGACATTCAGAACTATATATTAAAAAATGATATATACTTCGAAAATAGATATAAAAATGTGATCTAGAAATATTAAAGACATTTTATATTAAAAAGGAATATGGATGTGATACCATTGCTGCCGATATAGGACATGCGGTTTTACACCTTCCCTCGTATTACTGTATTTTTAATATAATTGAGCATATGTGACATCAGGTAAAATCCAATGTTAGAGCAGAAAACATTTATCCGACTGTAAGTGTAAGTGCTGCAACATTAATTAGGAAGGTTGCAGATAGTATTCCCAAAGAAAGTTGGATAAATTCGATTAACCATGTTATTAAAATAGAAGATTCCTATGTATCATTTACTAATAATATAGAACCACTTATTATTAATCTAGATCAAAGTGACAGTGACAGTCAAACCGAATTCAATGTATAATTTAATTTAAGTTATAATTTTTATTGTACTAATAGATACATTTATTTATTTATTTATTTTTATTGTACTAATAAATTCAAAATACACAAACCAATAAACAGTGTTATCAGACATAATAATAATAATTTAATCATAATTTAACAATATTTAATTTATCCCAAAATTATTCAGAAATGAAACCATTCCGATTCTTGCTCCGTTAGGAACAAAGAATATTTTTATTAAAATTTATTGGAGCAATTAACATTTTGCCGAAAGGCAACGGAATATCTTGAATCGGACTATACAAATAAGTTCTGACTTCTTCCCAATTAATTAACTATCAATTTATTTTAAGTTAAAATCTTTTTCAATTTGCTTTGGGAATTCGTAGTACTAATCATAAACATAAAAAAACTACATATGAATGAAAACTTTGTTACACGACATAATCTCGCAAATGTCTCAAGTGAGAACGATGTTATCCGATGGCCACGTGAGGCACTGTATTTTGTTTGCTTTTCAACTAAAAAAAAAACTGTTCTCGAGGCGAAAGAAATGATTTGCAGCTTTGGGAAAAAATGCGGTATCTGAGAGTACATGTAACAGATGGTTCGAAAGTTTCAGATGTTTCACCAAAAAAAAGTTGAAAATGAGCGATTGGATTAGCTGTGGCAAGAAAATCCTTGCCGCACAGGAACAACAGGAACTTGCTGAATAATTGGGTATCACTCAACAAGCGATTTCGCATTAGTTGCAAAGCTGGAAAAATTTAAATTCTGGTCATGGCATCCCGCATATTCTTAGCCCAATAAATAAAGCGAGACACTGACACAGCAGTTTGCCTGCTGAAAATATTTAAACAGAAAGATTTTCTGTTTAAAATCGTGACAGGTGATGAGAAGTGGGTTCAATACGATAATCCTAAAGAAAGAAAAGCATGGATTGATCCCGGGGGACCATTAACGTCAACAGCAAAGCCGAATTTTCACGCGAAAAAAAGTATTGCTATGTGTTTGGTGAAATATGAAATGTGTGCTATACTTTGAGTTGCTAAAACCCGGGAAACTGTAACTTCTGAGCATTATCAAGAACGGTTGATTAAAAGATAAGTGACAGCGATTAGGTGGCGAAATCGAATGAAAACGACCATATACTGGCAAGGGAACTCGGCGGGTGATTCTGTTACACGATAACGCACGGCTCCATGCGGTGACAGCAACCAAACAACTTATCTATACTTTAGGCTGGGAAGTTCTCACTCATGCGGCCTATTCTCCAGATACGGCCCCTTCAGATTTCCAACTCTTTCGTTTTCTGCAACACCATCTTGTTGATACGCACTTTCGTACAATAGAAGATGTCCAAAATTGTATTAGCGAATTTATGGAATCAAAACCACAATAGTATTTTCAAGTAGGGACACTTATATATGGAAACTTATATATGGAAAAACTCGTATTAAGAAGGACGTGTTTTACTATTGTCGATCAGGTTAGAAGGCTTTTTCAAAGTGTTTAGGAAAATTGGCTAAAACGGTGCTAGGCTTGCATAAACTCAAATGGTGAACATTTTAAACATTTAGTTTCATAAAACAATTAATCAGGTACTATTAATGATACATGACTCATTTAAAACGTGTTATGGTGTAAAAAATTAGATAGTAATTTCAACTTGGACATTAAACGGCAATAATGTGTAAGCTTTGTTTTTTTTTAACAAAATAATTCAAATTTATATGGAAACGTATGGAGTAAATTGCTGTAATAAAGTGCGAATAAAACTAAAAAACCGAATTCCTTATCGACATATACTGCGACGATGTGACGTTGCCAATTGTTAAGAAAATAAGGAAAGGCTCGGACCTTCGGTTAAAATCGCTAACAATAAAAACAACAATCATATCTTTTTACCGGATCAAAAACGAAATAACCTATATTATAGATGAACAATAATATGAGATAAACTTGAAAAAGATTAATAGAGTTAAAGAAAATCGCACACTCTTTTTGTTACCTGGCATTTTTATGCAACTATGACAAGAAGAACGAAATTACTATTGAAAGACCCAATACTATAAAATTAAATAAAAACAACAATGGTCATCATACTAGTATATACAATAATAGTTAATCTCAATAAAAGCAAAATGTATCGGTGTTCGATTTAACGCTTTTCGTAATTCGTCACACCGATTTTCCGCCTGATCACCGGTGGCGTCCTACGAAGCAGAAGCGAAAGGTAACGAAATACCTTTTAAAATGACTGATCGATAATAATGATTGCGATCGATTTTATCTCAAAGGTGTCGGCACGCGATCCCATCGTTATTGAGGCGATGCTGGGCGAAAATTCCAGTTTTTATCATCTATAACACGGTTGAGTGAGTGCATGATATTGCTTACGGATAATAACTTCAAGACAATATCTCTTTTTTATACTTTTTTGTATAGTTCACAGCTTTAAAATACATGTTAAAATCACTAATATTAATAACCGTTCGAGGTAATTTAAATAATAAATCAGAAACAAATATTTTTAATCACAAAAACAGTGAAAATATTACTAAAATAGAAATGTATTGAAAGCGATGTAATAAAAATTAATAAAAATAAAAAACGAACACAACTATATAGTACTGTCAAACAGTACTATATCACGTAATTTCTCTCGAAATAACTCTAATTATCATCTCAAAATTCTCGGCTTGATAAAGAACACCCAAGGTTTTTGAACTTTTTTTTACACTCCAGTACTCAGTATAATGTCATTTGTCCAACTCTGCAACAAAAGTAGTTGTCTCAGCTTGACCCATTGACCCATTCCGAAGTTAGTGATGAGGAAGTGTGTGTAGGTTATGGAGCTTTACAGCAACAATATCAGACAAGTCTCAGGAATATTATCATGCTAGAAGAGCTCTTTCTATTTGTTCAGTTATGAGCATCTAGCCTGAATAGCAGCATTCAGTTAATCTATCAGTAAAGCGTAACATTTCACGGAGATGGTCTTCTTTTTGCTAGGCTCTGCATGAGCACACCACTTTTCCTGCAAATGAAACCATTTTCGCTTTCTTTGGCTCACTTTCGTCTGCTCACACTTACTGTTAGAACTACTAACTGTCTTCATCTTTGATGAAGCAACAGTTATCTTGTGATATGCTCATTTAAAGGAGTCTTTGATCTGCTGTTGCCATCAAGCAGCCATCAGCCCCAGCCATCAAGCGGAAAGCTTTTTATACACGAAATGGCGTTTAAAATATAGTGGAGAGAAGCCCATCTCTATGGAGATCGAGATGTTTATAATATTAGTAAACTGGCGTACCTTCACTAGACGATCATTTATTACGACAGTGTGTTTTTGGGCATCCTCCGCGTTCATTACTTTCACCATGTGTTCATCCATGTGAATGATCATGTATCATGATCATGGATTATGTTGTAGCCCACTTTTTTACCGTCAAAAACGAAGAAGAAAAATCCTTTAAGGTGGAATCTGGCTATTTTTGTATATCCATCGAGGTCTAACTACTTAAAATAAAGTACTTTATAAACACTTTAATTTCGATTTTATCTATTTTTTCTAGAAAATGGCCAAAAGTCAAAACTTTTATTTCAGTTGATCGCCATAAACAAGTAACTAATTTATACTTCAATGGACAAATTCCATAGTCATTTGGTCAAACTTTTGTCGTCTCTATGTCAAATCTAAAACTTTTCAAATAAGACTCGTACAGATTAAATAGGATTTCTTATATTCTATAATTGTTCAAAATAATGCGATCAAAAGAAGTAAACTTCGTTAAGTTTATGATAAAATATTTTCTACCACTGAGCACTAAATCCTTGGTTGCATTAGTATTCTGTTATTTTCTCTCTTAATCATTAATAGCATTATCTTTATTGTCCCATACATTGCGGCTCTGGATCGCCAAATGAAAATAGATTTTTGTAGAGTTGGCATTTATTGTAATACTGCACACAGTCCTGCACTTGTACTGCATACAAGTCCTAAATGTCCGGTCCGTTTCATTCGATGTTTATTAATTTTTATATGTAATTGTATTATTTATTTAAAAATTGAATTAAAATAAGAGCTGTCATAAAGTATGTTATTCCTACAATAAGAGTTTGTCACCACAAGAAATTTATTAATCAAATGACTAAGATTTCAGATGATTTTGTTGTTTCATATAATATAATTAAAAACAGGTCTGGGGATACTAAATTCGGAAGAGAGCACTGAGAATATGCGCTAGGTAGGGAGGTACCGAAAACTGATGTATTCAAAGAAAATGATGATTTTAAATAAATATATTCAAATATATAATTATCATATATAAGTAGATTTGTAATACGCAGTGTTGAAGATGCTGTAAATTGACTCTTACTAAGTTGTGTACCTAGAATGTTAATAAAGTATCATAAACGCGTCAAGCAAATGATAGCATAAGTTAATTTTCACGGCCATTAACACAAGTCTGAAACATTTTTGCGGAATTTGTGGCAATCAATAAAATAGGTCTATCACTTCGATTATACTGAACAATTAAGTTGTTTCAAATATCTCAGATGGACCCTTCTGTGATAAGGCCAATATACACTTCTATGCAGGTGCCAGTTTATGGAACTTAGAGTGAGCATGTCGAACTTTAAAAATATTTCGAAATTGAATTAAATAATGAATTAATGCTTTTTCCATTTTCAAAGAAAATTATTGTTATGCTCGTTCTGCAAGTTTTTGCATTATTTTTAAAATTCCTGAGTTTATAGCTTATTCGCCAATTAAAAGAAATAGATTTTAATTAATTTTCTAATAAAGTACCTTACAGAAAATTGTTTATACATTTATTCCCTAGCCTATTTTACGATAATGTAATGTACTTAAATTCACTAAAATTACTTAAATTAAACTTAAATTACTATTCACAGTCAGTACGACTAAGGTTATGCGAGGGTAACCTGAAAAATGTCCACCCTATCACAGAAACAAGTCAATTGTTTATAAAATTCAATTTTATTTATCAACATAGTTTCCTTGGAATTCTATACACTTTTCCCAGCGATTCTCCCACCTCTTTTAATTCGTCCAAATAGTACTTGCGATCTTGTTCTGCAAAACAGTCGCTCGGAAAACCTCTCGATCCTCCGAGGGACACTTTGAGCCTGGGAAAAAAGAGAAAAAGTCGCTGGGCGCCAGATCTGGCGAATACGGTGGATGGTCAATCAATTTGAATCCCAATTTGTGAATTTTTGCCATGGAATCCAAGTGTGAGACGGTGCGTTGTCTTGGTGAAACAAAACTTTATTTTTCTTTAAATGCAGCTATTTTTCGGCAATTTCTGCCTTCAATTTGTCAAATAATGATGCGTTGTATGTTCCTGTTATTGTTCTCCAGTCAATGGACCAGTCTTCACCGTTTTCGGACTCGATTCACCCATCGCAGTCTATTATTTCGACTATCCCTTGGTTTTAGAAGTGTAGTAATGTATCCAAGTTTCATCAACAGTTATTAATCGACGACGACGAATTATAAACTCCGACTTATTTCGCTAAAACTTATTTTCGAAAATGTTCATTTTCGAACCGAAATGCCTTTCGGTTGCTGAATACTGCACCCCAGTCTGGTTAAACAGCTGCCACGTAAATATAATGGACACCAAACTAAACGAGACAATGAGAATAATTAATGGCTGTTTAAGAATCATACCTCTAGTTTGGCTCCCCACTCTAAGTAATATTGCTCCTCCCGCTATCCGCAGACAGGAAAGGTTAGTCAGGGAATACAATAATATATTATACAACAGTGTTGTCGGCCTGCGGAGACTGAAGTCTAGATGTCCCCCTGTTGTTAGCAGAACAACTCCTCGGAAAAAATTTCAACCTTAATACTAAATGGAGAGAATTCTGGAATATTTCGGGAGTGAGACAGGCGGCTCATGTCATCGACTCTACAGTACCCTTACCACGAATGAAATTTCCCCGTCGCGAGTGGAAGACACTTAACATCAGAAAATCCCACGGCACATACCGTGACTCTTTCTACAAATGGGGACTGACTGGATCGCTAGCTTATGACTTGGGGAACTCTGCCAAATCTCTCATCAAATCGTAGCTGAGTGCCCTTTTACAGCATATGGTAGTGAAATGAATGATTTCTTTGAAGCTACACAATTCGTGTTGGAATGGATATTTTAATGTATATACCTTATTCAAATCTATGTGAGCCATACGCTAAATAAATAAAATAAATAAATCATTTAAAAGAAATAATTTTCTTTATTTGTAATTCATCAAGAATATTTTGCATAAAAAATATACGACATAAGATTCTCTTATTCTTGGCATAGCATCTGCTCCGACGAAGAATGTTTTAACATTTTTTTTTAATTTAGGTTCAAAATAATTTAGGATTGGTCAAATGTCATGTTTATTTTCGTTATTAGTGCTAAACTGTGTATAAAATAAAAAAAATATATTTGAAAAACTGAAAAAAATATCAATAGGTACAAAGTATCTCGTAGTTAAAAAAATAGTAATTTCATGTTAATCATTACCAATTTATCATGTTGATTGTCGAGATTTAGAGGTCACGTAGATTTTGAAATTAAATGAGGGCTCTGTGTAAGGTCAGTATATAAGGTCAAATTGAATTATATCCTGTTGATGCTAACATGGTTAGCGAAACGCGTGTCAAGTAGTTAATAAAAGTGATTTTAATGACTAGCGATAAATTTCCTCGAGTTTAATGTTTCGCGCCAAAGGCTCCAGTAGAAAAATTGAAGTTGAGTTATTTTAATTAACTGAAAATAATAACTGACATTCAGTTAATTGTCAATAGAATATTGAATGTGTTTATCAAACAAAAATTATGATTTTTTTTTATAAAATATTAATTTCAGTACAGAATGATTAAAATGCTGAGGCCATTTTCTAATTAAACTATGTTTATAATTAATTTTAATCGATTTCCTGCCTGAAAAGATTTTAATAAAATTTAGTGGTGCTGATGGAAATTGAATTGAATTGGGGAAGACAAAAGGAGAAAAGTTTGTTAGGAAACTCTTACACAACATTAATTTCTAAGTTGCGGACAATTCAGACGGCTTTATTTTCACGTTGATTTTTGGAAATTTTAAATTTAAATATAAAGTTAGAAAACTGATGTAGGTATATAGAATAGATAAAATGGAATTAAAATGTGACAAATTTAGGCGAATGACAACCTTGTGTCAATATAGAAAACAACGCTGGAAATAAAATATAACTTTAAACAAAATTGTATCAAAAGCAGATTTTTTTTTCATTAAAGATCATCTTTTGCCTTAATCTTAATGCACTATATTAATTTATGATTATGTGCCTACATGGTAAATATTCTACAAAAATAACACAGGTCGACATGATATTTTTAACATTGATGAGAACTTTACTTTTTTAGCGTTTCATTTGGGTAGTTATTAAAACACCATTTCACAAAAATGGCATAGTACGTCTTATTTTCAAGTATCTGCTTCTCATTTTGGCCTGAAATTATTTGGTCAATGAAATTATTGACTTTGGACGGGACAATGTAGGAATTACCACAATACCAGAGAAGGGGTTTTTCCACAGTACGAACCTTTAAGGGCAGTTTTTTGTTTTCTATAGATTAGTTTGTTTCTCGTTTACAGTATAGTCCAGTGTTTAAGTCGATTTTATATAAAATGCCAAGTTCTAGTCGTCGGAAAAAATCCAAAGTATAAGTTTTGTTATATATTTGAACGATATATTTTAAAGTCACATGCTAGATCTATATCCCAGGAAGTTAAAAAAGCTTATCTTTTCTATTTTAGGTGCCAAATTGGAGATCAAGATAAAAGTTGGGCTCGTCATGTTTGCTCCTGAGATTGCTGTCACGTAAATTTAGCGCAGTAGAAACAGAAGGGATTTAAAAAAAGGGACAAAAATCAGTATCCAAATTTGCATTCTGCACTTAGGCCAAGAATGAATGAAATGATTTAGTACGTGACCTGGGATTGTCAAAAGAAAAATCAGAACTTCAGACAGTCAGTTTCAGACATCAACAGTGAAGCCTGCTTCATTTATCAGTTTTGCTTCATAATGGAAACAAAAACCCATCCATTCCTTTAGCTCATTCAGTGACTATGAAAGAAACCTATAACAATTTAGCAACGATACTAAATCGCGTTAAATATGAACAGTATCAGTGGGCTATTTGTGGGGGTTTAAAAGTTATAGGTATATTGCTACGACTTCAAGGAGATGTTACAAAATATTGCTGTTTTTTGTGTCCATGGGACAATAGGGCAACAAAAGTACATTACAGTAAAAAAGATTGGTCCTATAAAACTTCTTTTGAACCTGGTGCTTCAAACATTAAATATGCCCCCCTTGTTAACCTAAAAAAGGTGCTTCTTCCGCCTTTCCATGTTAAGCTTGGACTTAAAAGAAATATTTCCTCAATTAAGTGATACAAAGCTAAAAGAAGGACTATTTATTGGACCTCAAATTAGGAAGCTTCTAGGTGATGTCCGTTTTCAAGAAAAAATACATGAAAATGAAATGGCGGCTTGGAAGTGTTTTGTGAGTGTAGTGAAAGGATTTCTGGGCAGCTAGGAAGATGAAAACTATAAAAACCTCATAGATGAACTCTTGAAAGCCTAGGGTGTCGCATATCTTTAAAAATGCATTTTTTACTCTCCCATTTGGATTTTTTCCGGAAAATTTGGGTGCGGTAAGCGACGCACAATGAGAGAGGTTTCACCAGAAGTTTAGGACAATGAAAGCAAGATACCAGAAACACTGGAACCCATCTATGTTCCAAATCGCTACTTTTGGAATCGTCTAAACCAACGCCCACAAGCGTCGAGACATTAACACCGTAAGTTTCCACAAGTATATGATGACTTTCACTCGCGTTTTTATTTTAATTGAACAAGAAAAACAGTACCTGCTGCAAATACTCTTTATTTGGCCGGAAACTCGACATGTTTAACACACGAAAAAAATATGACGATAACTCGAAATCGTTTGAACATGAATGGTGTTTTGGAAGGTACTATCGAAGCAATAAAATTACATAAAAGATTAGACTGTTAACTGACCCTTGTTTCCAGCGCAATCTCTTAAAAAAAATTAACCGCTACACTTGGTACATAAACTATTTGCGTTTCTCTTAAAACAGCTCCTGCTTTCTGGACAAACCGACACATTATGAAAAAACCATATGCTACAAAATGTATTACAATTTATTAGAATTTATTAGAATACTTAATAGACAGTCAACTTTATAACATCAATCCCACCCACCGAAAACTACTCTATAATTTCGACGGCGATCTGTCAAAAATCAAAATTGAAACTGTCGAAGACGCGTCAACTTTAATTCCATACATGTATATATCCAATTCCAACGTTCCCACCACGCCATCTCGGAAAAAAATCGAATTATTCGACAGACGTCTATTATTTCTTTTAATCCCGTGTAATTTGGCCTCGCCCTACCCAGTGATTAGTCCCTATTGGCATCGGAGGGACACATGTCGATAAAATAGAAATCTATCTCTGCAATCCGATTGAAATATATTATTATTCCCCCTTATCGATGTAGGCGAATTGGTCCAAAACTTATTTTTTTACTTTTATCAGTTTTTTATTCTTGCGCCTATTGTCCTTTAAAGTAAGTTAGAATTTGTGTGATTAATTTGTTCTATGCATCAACTAATCTAAATCAATCAATAAACCAACCAATCTAAAAATCAATATTATATTTTGTTCAATGCAAGATCAGGAAATAATATCTGACGGGACTGACCACTACGATCAAAACGTAAGGAGACCTTTTATATAAAACACAAAGTACTTATTTCTTTTTCAATATATTTTTTTCCTTCAAAGTAATCAATCCTCTTTGACTGTAATATACATATTCCAACATGTTTTTTAGTTTTCGAAGCAGTTTTTATACTCGATTTCAAAAGTTTGATTTAAAAAGGGCACCAATCTATCTTGAATGGTTTGCATGGAGTGAAAATGGAATCCAAAATATCCATATCCATATCTGGTGAATATAGTGCTCCAAACGATGTTTGTTTGATGTTTGAGAAAAAATTGACGAAGAATTATAGTGGTGTGCGAAAGAGAGTGACTGTGATGCAAAAACCCTATATATATATATATATATATATATATATATATATATATATATATATATATATATATATATATATATATATATATATATATATAATTTTAGAATATCTTTGGACTGTGTCCAATGAGACAACAGCAGTCTGGAGTCCAGGGATATTTCAAATATGTAACAATCGCTTCCAGTCTTGTACTGATTCACAAGAAAGCTATTTGAATAAAAAATTATGAAAACAATAAAGTTATAATATCTTATATTTTATTTTGCATTAATCGCCTATTCTTTTAAATAGATTCTGTAGATTCAATGGCTCAATTAATGTCAAACATAGGTTTTAACTACAAAAAAAACTTGTTAATCTTATAGCACAAAATGAGCATATTTGAAAATACTTTAAATTTACCACACTTATAGTGTAAATAGATTTTTCAAAGTAACAGAAACAAAAAGGATATTATAAAAATAATGTATCATAATATCTATTTCAGTATATTTTTATTTCTGAATATCTCTAAGGAATGTTCATTATGAGTAACAACTCTACATGGAAGAGGAGACAAACGCTGTCTAGTTACTGTTAATTAATTCGCACTTGAGCGTATTCTAATCTCCTAACGAGATTTTCACCTGGGACTGTAAGACAGCTCTATAAGGGCTGCTATATATATATATGAGAAACAATGCCATTTACATCATCTTCCATGGCTCCTACGTACATGCATATTCAATTCTATATTATGATCCAAGTACTGTCTATTCACTGTTATATTCAGTAGAATATTAAAAGAATATGTAAAATTTTAATGACGAATTGAATTAAATTAAAAAACATTTTTAGGAAAATGTTTATGTAACATAGTCCAATTACACATATTTTTTATGATAATTTTTATTAATAAATGATCATAGACATCATTTGTCGCAATTCAGTTTATGAAGGAGAAATATCATTTCAGCAAATGCCAGCCGCCTATTGTACGTTTCCTTCAGTTCAAATTGTTACTGATGTACTTGGTGATGGATGGCCTTCACTGCAAACTACTACTACAAGTCTTGCAAACTACTTTAAAATGTGTGAACTGCTTACCATAAAAAGTTTAAACCATATCAAAAGTTACATATGACCTACACCACGATGACGATACAATATGACCTAAACCAAATAGTAGGGTGATGTTATAAATAAAATTCCCTTATCCAAATTGATTTAGTCTCAATCAAAGTAATTCCCTCTCATTGCTGTTGTTTTTTGGTCTTCAAAAAAAGTTTTTATGCTCGCCTTCTGGTATTTTTTCAGTCAGCAAACCCTCCTGAATCAAAGAAACAAAAAAAATCACACAGTGCCATATCTGATGAATATGATGCTTGTAGAATGATATTTGGTTGTTTTTTAGTGACAAATTGACAAATAATTATTGCGGTGTGCGATGGTGCGTTATCGTGATGCAAAAACCATCAATTGTTTTGCCACAAAGCGGGACGTTTTTGTCGAATGGATTCACGCAAATGACTCTTTGGGGACAATAACACGGTAATCGAAGAAAATAATTCTCTAATTTCTCGAAGGTAATCACACCGTAATCGAAAAAAAACACTAATTTCAGTTTTACGCATTTTTCAAACATAATAATAATGTTATTAAATCTTGATTGAAACAAAATAGACATTTGTACAGTAATGCCAAAGGCTACTATATATTTGGTGAAATCAACATAAATATTGGACAAGTTTGCAAGCATCCATTTCTTAGTTATGGGGGATGCACACCCTTGATCGAAGGGTGTCGTTTTGGCGCTGGACCTTTGCACGTGGAATGGTTGTTTTATTGAGAAATAAAGGACTGTCTCCGAAGATTTAAAGGAAATGAACGCGTTCGTTAGAGTAAAAGAAGGAAAATTGTTCAATGGCTCAATAAGTTTCCTATTCGAGAGGGTAAAAGATGTTTGCAAGCGGCATCGAGATGAATCGTAAGCCATTACTTATTCTTTAAAACGGTTCAAGTTAAAAAATAATCGAACTAATTTAAGCCCCAATTTACTTTTGTATCGTTGTAAGTTTTGTTTGTATATAAAGTCATCGGAAATACTTGACTCATCTTTAGTTTCAAAATTGCTATTTGATTTTTTGATGCAGACGAAAACATCTCACCGGTGTCACGGATAGTGAAACATATTTAATTTTTTTACAAAATGGACTGCCAGAACTAATGGAAGATGTTTCGTTGGAAACAAGAAGACAAATGTGGTACCAGCATGATGGATCCCCCGCCCACTTCTCGCAGGTGGTTCGAAACTTCTTGGATGCTTCGTTTCCAAATCGTTGGATAGAACGGGGTAGTTTATTTTCGTGGCCGGCGCGCTTACCGGATTTGACAGTCCTCGATTTTTACTTGTGGGGAAGACTAAAGGACATTGTTTTTCAAACTCGCCCTACCACACGAGAAAACATGATTGAAAGAATTCAAAATTCAATAACCAGCATTTCAAGAGCGGAAATTGAAGTTGCCGTTTTTAGTATTCGTCGAAAAATAAATCTTTGCATTTCTAAGGATGGAAGGCATTTTGAACATTTAGAAAGGCGTTAAAGTTCAGATTCTGTTAATTATTAGACTGTTGTGCTGTTCATTTTATTTGACTGTTGTTATTATTATTATCTTCGTTGTTTTCCCGTTGGCCTTTAAACACGCTCCAAATTAATATGGCACGAAGAATTTGGACCAGTCCTAAGTCTGGGCAAAGTGTGAAGGAAAGCAAACATTAGGTTAATATTTTTTTAACTTAATGCAGGTAGTAGTGAAATAATAACTGATTTTTTCAGAAAAATCGAAATATCTCTTGACATGTCAGAGATATCGATTTCGGGTTTTCACTGGATGATTTCTCTTTAAATTACCTTTCTAGCCATGTAATAAAAACTGTACCATTCCATTTGAAAAAACGGAACAAAACTTCAAAAAAACTATTGTTGAATGTAACGCCACCTCGCGGTTTCATTTATAAACTAAACAATTTATCTCTCAGATTATCTGATTGTCCCAGCAATTGCCTTTTAAATGAATCCAAATTGAGGAAAATCGGTTAAGGCAAACGGACATTAGACGACTTTTTATCTCAATAGGTAAAACTGCCCCCCCCCCCCCCCCCCATCCCTCTATTCGTGAAATTACGACAAAATGTCATAAAACAAAGTTGTAGGAGACAGTTTGCTAATTATAACTGAGAATTTTTCTTACTCGGTTAACAACTTGAAAATATACAAAAAAAATAATTTTTAAAAATGTTTAGCTCGTCACGCCCTCTTGCGGTCGTTTTAGAAGCTTAAAAATATTTTCGGTGAATTTCTCATGATCATTTTTAGTACAATTTGTTTTTCCCCAAAGCTGTGGGATAAATAGTTTTCAAGATACGGCCGCGATCCATCCTTAATGAGACACCTGGTGTGTGTATATATATATATATATATATATATATATATATATATATATATATATATATATATATATATATATATATATATATATATATATATATATATATATATATATACCGGATTTCTCACGGTAGACGTTTGTGAAAAGTTTCGCGGTTAGAAAAAAACTTAGAATTCTGAATTTTTAGACTTATTGGCGTTATTTAAGATTCTCTTGCGGTTATCTCGGAAGTCGCCAGTAACTTCTTTATTTTAAATGGAATACCCAGTATATTATTTCATTTTTGGAGTTCTGAGAAAATTTCCAGCAGGTTTTCCTATATCTATTTTAAACTGTTTTTTAAATATCTTAATTCTTTGGCAAATTTTGAAAGATGTAACCTTATTTTCAACACTACGCCTTTTAACCATTTTTCACTGGTGTTAAGAGCTTCTGAAGTAGACGAAAGCACAAGAAGGAGACTTTCGAAATCCACATTGACAATTAATTTATCGCATGCAGGGGGTCCAAAATTTGATAACCAATTACATTATTTTCAAAGTTGAAAAAGGTGGTCCTTTCAAATGTGACACTCCGTATATTATTACATGGTCGGATGCAGAGTCTGATTCTACATCGATTCGCCATAACTTTCTCCATACGTATTTCCGACGGTTTTCTTGTTAATCCATATGTATTTTTGATCACAACCCGATGAAACCGCAAAAGTCCTATCTAGTAAGCCTTGATTTTAACAGGAATTCAAACAATGTCAGCTCACAAATTCATGAGTTATCTACTTACAGTTTTACGAATTTTGTTAATTTTTTCAAGTACAGTTTATAACGGAACAATGAAGAATATTCCAATACTAATTTGTTAACTTTGTTTTATACGCATTGTATAGAGAAAGTCATAGCGAATCGATACGGAATCAAGTTCTGCATCTGACTATTCAATAATATACAGAGTGTCACATTTGGAAGAACGAACATTTTTACATTGAAAATAATGTAATTGGTCATCAACTTTTGAACATCCTGTAGGCGATAAATTAATTATCCATGTGTATTTTAAAAGTATCATTCTTGTGCTTCCGTCTAGCTCAGAAGCATTTAGCACCAATCGAAAATGGGTAAAAGGCGCAGTATTGAAAATAAGGTTACATCTTTTAAAATTTTCAAAAGAATAAAGGTATTTAAGAAACAGTTCTAAACTGGTATAGGGAAACCTAATGAACTCCATGGAAACCTAATGAGCCATGAACTCATCATGAAATTTGTTTAGGACTCCAAAAATTAAAGAATATACCGGATGTTCTATTGAAAATAAGGAAGTTGCTGGCAGCTTAAGGGATAACAGGAAGTGCTTTGACCTTGAAAATATTTTAAAATGAAAGAGAATCTTAAATAACCCCGAATCTTAAATAAGTCCAAAAATTCAGAATTCTATTTTATTTTTAACTACAAAAACTTCTAACGAACGGCTACCGTGAGAAACCCTGTATGTATAAGGTCATTTGTTTGGCGTTCGAACTTTAAATCAAATAAAACAATAACAAAATTAAATGCCTTCGCTGCTACTTCTGACAAAGCATATACTATTAGAATGAATATGGAAAGCCAAAAGACAAATGCTGATTACATTCGAAAAAATCAACCATTTTAATATACTTATTTATTAATATAAACCATTTTAAATAATAAATACAAGAAAAATACATGTAATCAATAAATGGAAATAAGTTTCCTTTAACACAACAATGTTAGACAATACAATTCAAAATAAATCTCCAAAAAATGAAACATTACAATTCGGAAATCTAACCCAATGTATTGTGTTCACTCGACATAAAGCTTTTTATAAGAACCGAATGAATGAAGCTTTCAAGACGACAGGACATAACGAAAACTTTTGATATGTCCATTACTCATAGTGATTAAAATGATTCATGACATTGCAAATTTTGATGGCAGAGTTTTAACCAAAAATGTACAGCGATTTATTAGCGGATTTGGTATTAATTGGGACAATTCATTCATTATACATTTGATTTTTTTATATTCAATAAAAAATGAAGCAATGTTTATCAATTTTCTAAAAAATATTAATATTTTCGTTTAGATTTAGATTTATTTATTCGAATTTGTTTACCACTCATTGTGTTGTTTCGTGGCTAGACATGCGTAGATTAACGTATGCTACGAACCATGATCAGCTGCTATTAATGAACACCAGTCAGCAACTCCCAAGAACTGTTAACAATAGGTTTTGGCTTTCTGTTGGTTAGCACTAGAGACTGACGAGAGACTGAAGTAAAATACTTCACAGAGGGTATTAGGTCTTAACCAGCCAACTTGCTCGACTGACTTCTTGTTAGATTTTACACTATTGTCTATTGAACTATAGTACATAAGGCTGGTCTTTCCTCGAAGGATTGATGGACAAACAAATGATGGTGCATTTCATCCTCCGCGTCGCCGAATTGCTGGCGTAAAATCTGCACCTTATGAATTAGGAGATGATGTTACGTAATGTTATCATGTTTCTTGAGTATCCACTCATTTATGGATCTTAATTCTACTAGTATACTATTTCAACAAATCTTTGAGGGACGCAATTATTAGTATGTTTCTATTCAGTATTATAGTACGAGGTACATTTTACTATTTACTAGGTACATTTTTTAAGGTTCGTCTTTTAGTAAGAAGAAACATACTATAAGTATCATTAAAATATATTTTCCATGTTCTACATACTTTTATCTACTTTTCCAATTTTGTTCAAATATTTGTCATACCGCTCAACAAGTTTTTGAATTCTGACATCAAAAAATATACCGCCTGTGAAGAAGTCCAATACAGGACTGCAGTTTTAACTTCTTCGTCGTCGTCGTTGAACCGTTAGTCAACGGTTCAACGACGACACAAAGGAATTCCTTTGAGTACCGAAACAACTGAATATCACTGGGTGCAAGATCTGGACTATAAGGTGTATGATCCAGTTCTTCCCATCCAAAATACCTGATTAGACCTTGTGTTTGTGCAGATACATGTGGCCTTGCATTGTCATGGAGCAACATAACACCGGAAGACAGTAGGCCACGCCGGGGTTTCCTAAAAATGCCACAATACGCATCAGAATTGATTGTTATGCCCCTTGGCATAAAATCCACTAACAAAATCCCTTTCCTGTCCTAAAAGACAGTTGCCATGATCTTTCTTGGTGAAATTGTATGTTTGGATTTCACTGTGGTTTGCGATGATCTCAGTCTCATTTCCTGTAACGATGAGGTTTAACAATTCATCTCCTTCCTGATTTTATCGAACCAAAAATGATAAAGGAGAGCCCAATCTCTTTGTTTTGTGATCGTCAGAAAGTAATCTTGGTATTCACCGAGAACACAGTTTTTGATAATTCAGTTTCCCTGAAACAATGGTGTACAAAACTGACCTCGAAACCTGTGGGAATTCGCTTGATAACTTTGAAATCGTGAATCGTCGGTTCGCTAGAATTTTATTGTATACAACATGAACCAAATCTTCAGAAATCAGAGAAGGTCGGCTCATTATGCACCTTAATGCTTCCGTCCTTGAACATTCTCACCCACTTTCAAACTTTAATGTCACTCATAGCATTATCATCGTAAATTTCACAAATCTGACGGTGAATTTCCTACATTCTACAGCTTAGCGCATAGATAGACGATACGGCTGTAAATGGCTCCTAGCGCAATGCGGCGATTGCGCGTAATTCTCACTCTCATTCACAAAAGGACCTTATTTAAAAAAATACCCCTCGTATTATTATTCCCACTATTATGAAAATGTGCAACCTGATTTATCCATAATTGTGTTAAAATTTCACCAATAACAGTTCAAATATTGTCCTTTAACTCTTGCATTGTTTGGAGAAAATGTTTAGGAACCTTTTCTTTAATAAAGGAAACAGTGAAACAGTTTGAAATTATAGGATATCTTTTATTGACGTTGGAGGAAAAGACGCAAGCATTTAGTATGTAACAAATCACTTATTTCAACATCTCTGTACGATGTAAAGACATCTTGTTCAAACCACAGTTTCTCTATGTCCAAATGTTGCAATTGTAACAAGAAAAAATTAGTTATGTTTACAAAAGTTGCGTTGTCACCCCCATCTTCAGGAAATTAAGGACCAATCACTCCTTCAGATCACAAGATGCATCATTCGAAATGAAATATTTAATTGACAATCTCCCCTTTTATTTAAACATAACATCATAAATTTTCAGACCACGATAAATTCCAATTTTGTTTCTGTACATATCAATTGGGTTAATGTAAAAGTTCGTCCCGTTTCTGGTGCTAGATTTATTGTATAGCAAAACCAAAGTGTTATCCACTTCACACGTGTACATTTTTTAAGTTGCTTGATAGAAGAAATTTCATCGATGACTTATGTTAGGAAAAATATTGTCTTATTTGGTTGTTTTTTAAATTCTGTTAAGCATTAAAAATGGCAGAAATTATGGAGAATTTTTAACATGTTATGCATATTTTAATTTCCAAAAAACGAAATATGCTTAGCAGATACAAAAGAAGATATATGCTAATATACGAGCCATCCAAGGCTGATGGCAATGAAATATTGGCGTTAATTGAAAGTGATCGATATAAGGTAACTGCAGAGATTGGGGAAATTCTTGAAATTAATCAGTCAAGGCGATTACCTCAACTTTGAATGGTTAGCAAGTCCGATGTATGGGTGCAGCATGTGAAAATTTTGATAGACCGAATTTTTGCTTGCGATTATCTATTGAAGAATAACAAGATGATTCATCCATCGATCCATAGGTTCTAAAAAATAGATTGTGTATAATAATGCCAAACATAAGAGATGTGGGTCTAGATGCCCCTGCGTGGAGATGCCTCTTTAACTAGCGCAAAAGCAAATTTACATCCGAAGAAAGTTATGCTGTGTATTTACTGGGCATAGAAAGAAATCGTTTATTATGAGCTGTGAGGTGAAAGCCATATCTTTAATGTAGAGATATACTGTTGACAGCTAAGTGAATTAAAGCAAGCAATCGACCAGAAACACCCTGAATTAGCCAACAAAAAATACATTGCGTTCCATCTATACAACGACGCGTGTCTTTGACAATCCGACTCAAACTTATACACCTCTCACAAGCAACAACAGCAGTTTGAATGGTAAAAATATGCATCCTCAGAGGACTTGATAAACCACCTGGATAAGTTGAGCCAGAAACCTTACAACTTGTAATTTGTAACACAATGAAATTTTATTTATATTTTCAATTTCACTCACAAAAAATGGGACAAACTTTTTCATCCTCTCAATAAAATATTATAAGATAATACAGATGTATTGTAAGTGTAATGTAGGAATTTCTTACTTTATTATAACACACACAAACACACCAGTACTAATGATGATTGATTTCGAAATATTATAGCATATTTCCTCTTAAAGCGGTTCTGTCGAAATATCTAATCTCAAGACCGACATCTTTTTTAAAAATGGAAGCAATATTTTTGTGCCAAATCTTGTGTGACGACCCATTAAAATGACTAATATCCATTTTAAAACAATCTCCTTTTGTAATGGTGTTGTAATTCTTTGTAATAAAAAAGTTGATAAAAATCAACGTCTTATCGACAATCAGGAGATGTAACTGTAGGTATTCGTACTGTGCGGGTATTGCGTCATCGCTACGCCTCATCGGTCTTAAATATAATATACAAGATTTTACTTAGCAGTAGCGTAGATTCCAAACAATTGTTGAATATTCGTGTAAAATTCTATGGCAATGTTTATATAAAGTCTATATATTTTCTCTAGATGAAATAAAACTTAAAAATCCACATTAACAATTAATATTGTTGACAAAATTTGCGATATTATGAGTGTAATACGGGATTACTGCTTTGTTAACTGGTAGTATAATAATATCTATGGTAATATGGTAATGGTAATAACTTTACAAAAGCAATATTTTGAGGCTCACTTTCATCTCAATGGGCATGCAAATAAGCAGAACTGTCGTTACTAGAATGCAACGAACCTGAAATACAAGCATCAAAAATCCTTACATTCGCTTCAGTATATGTCACGGCTGCAATGTCAGCGTAAGGAATAATCGGCCCGCACTTTTTTGAAGACACCAGGGGACGCGCAGTTATCATCAATTCAGACCGTTGTGTGGAAATGTTGGGCAATTTTTTTGGTACCTGAACTGCAAAACTTTGCTGGTTATAATCAAAGAACATGGTTTCAGCAGGATGAAGCAACATCTCTGCGACGAGTTCATGAAATTTTCTCAAACAAATTGATATCTAGGAGAGGTGACATAATTGGGAAAAAGTCCATATGGCTCAAATCAGAACTACGTGGAGACGCAGTTCTGATTTGAGCCATACGGAATTTTTCTTGTGGAGGCTATATAATCATCCATCGAATGAAATCGATAACCGATAATATTTTTACAAACACTTAACATAACTTACTTATGAAATTTCTTCTAATCCATATACGAAAATAGAATAAAATAATCTGCCTTGATCAGAATTTTTTTAAATGAAATATCGTATTTTCCGCTCAACCGTCTTTCAATTGTTTATAACTTCCAAAAATTATATCTTGTCGAACCCAACAAAACAGTAATCTATTTTGGCAAGATGATATCTTTATTTAATGTGAATTTCTTCCCAGCCAGCCATTTCTTCATTTTTGGGAAGAGAAAGATGGAGGAGGACACCATGTTCCGAGAATAAGGTAGATGCGACATCAATTTGTAGCGCTAAATGACCAAATTCACTGTTGCAACGGCAGATGAATGATCGGGTGCATTGTAGTGGTAAAATAGCACTTCGATGAAGACAATCCCAGAATCCCTTGCGAATCCCAGAAAACGGTGGCCTAATCTTTTCGGCTGATGTAAACTTCTTCTCCTACTTCGGAGCACGTTCGCGGTGGAAAAGCCAATGTTTTGACTGGACCTTCATTTCTGGTGTGTAGTAATAAATCGAAGTTTGATCAACAGTCACGAAGGGCTACGAAAACTCCTTCAGATTACGCTTATACAGGGTAGTCCAACAAGTTGTCAACTTTTTGAAATGAAATAAAAAAATCAATTTTAACAAATGTATTCCTAAAATTTACAACAATTTTTAAAAAGTTATGGTCTGAAGATTATATTGTCTAAATGTGCTCCATTTCTGTCCTGGCACTCCTGAAGCCGACTTCAAAAATTTGGCGTAACACTACAGCAAACGACAGTTTGCGGTACACTTGACTTTTATGCATAAAAAAATCACAGGGAGTCAGGTCCGGACTTTGAGGGTACCACTCAATGTCTTCTCTTCGAGAAATCAATTTTCCCGGAAAAAGCGCCTGAATAATGGGCAAAGAGAGATTGAAAGTGTGGCAAGTGGCTTCGTCCTATTGGAACCAAGTGTCCTGAGTGTATCCTTCAAATTCTCCATGAGCAAGAGTTACTGCGCGGCCTTGGTGGTTTTCGAAAAAACGGGACGATTATTCTTTGTGGATCCGTGCCGATTTTGCTCCCCAAACTGTGACCTTCGGGCTATGCAGAGACCTTTTATGTTTCTTTATAGGGTTTTTTTCCACACTAGTAGCGACAATGTTGATCATTGATATGGGCATTAAGGTGGAAATGAACCTCATGGGAAAATAAGATATCGACTGCTGGAAATCGGTTCATCATTTCTTTAGCGAATAAAAGTCTATGAGCGGGGTTCGTCGGCTTCAATTCTTGCACTACCTGAATCTTGCATGGGTGTATGGCTAAATCTTTGTGAAGGATGTGAAGAATCGACGATCTCGTCACATTTAAAGCGACTGCGCGCTTTTGGGTCGATAAGTTTGGCTGTTGGCGCACGGACCCTGGCACTCCAATGTTTTCATCGATTCTTGTTGACCTTCGGCAGGGATTCGAACAGGGATGCGTTTATTTAACCGTATTGGACTAGTTTCCTCAAACCTAAGAATCTATTGATTAGTCAACGAAAGGATTGGACATTGCTGGACATCGTGCAAATTGGAATGTTGTCGAGATCTACGGGGCGCAATAGTGGCGGAATTGTATTGCGCACACAAAACGAGCGCTCCTCTTCCACGTAGCGCTGCATGGTGACTAAATTTCCCTGAGTCAAACTATCCTCTAAGATCGACCCTACCTTTCTACACCTCCAACAACATTTTCTATAGTGTAAACAAACATTAACAACTCTTCGGACCATCCTAAATTACATAACATCAAATACAATTTCATTTTCTTAAACTTTACTATTAGTTAAAACATTTCGGTCATATTCATCGCCATAAATACCGATCCTTCACATGAACATGGTTTAAAATTGTTCGGAACAAAATGTCTTGAATAAAACAAAAATATAAAACAATGGAAGTCCGAGCTGGTAGGTCGCATTTTTTACTTTATTTATATATAGCATTTTACATTAACAAACCTTTAGATATTGTTGGAAAAAATTTAATCATTTTCCAAAGTTTCATAAACACAAACAAAATATTGATGTTTATATTCCCACTTGCAGACAAACTTAAGAGTAAAATAATGTTTTCAAAAATATGAGCCGCTAGCAAAAAAAGTCTGATGTTGGCTTTTATACCTTTAGGGCTATAAACAGACTTAAAAAGTTGTTCTGTATTACTGTTTTTATAGTTACAATAAAAACTTAAATTCGACTCGATTTTTTCGACTCAATTTTTTTTGTATCAAGTTTGAACTTTAATATAAACTGATATTGGGGTAAACATAAATTATGATTAGTTTGGGTTTCAAATACACTGCATCAAAAAAGTCAGTGCATCAAAAAACGCTCACAACACATTTAAGAAGTAACGGGTCATATTCATAACGGTTTAAAATTGAGCGGTTTTTTTAATACTTGAATAAAACAGATGAAATACTACATAAACTAGATCTAGCCTGACTTCAGAAGTGCAATATATAACTTTTATAAAAATGGAGTCGTACACAATACAACAGTGCGATAAAATTGTTGAATTATTTTATAAAAATGGGCGTTTAGTGAAAAATGTTTTTAGAAAATTACGTAAAATCTACCGTTTGCACAATTGTCCATCTGAAAGCACTATCAATGAAATAGTTAAACAATTCAAGTAACTGATTCGGTGGAAGATAAAAGAAGAGCAATATATAGTCGTGGTGATCGTTCAGAAGACCATATTGATTTGGTATGTGAAAGTATTGCTGAAGATCCAAAAATTTCCATTAGTCGACGTTCACGATAATTTGGACTCAGTGAATCCACAAAATGACGTATTATACGACAGAATTTAGCTCTGAAGGCTTATAAGTTTGAAATAACATAGTAACTAAAACAACTGGATCATTCAAAACGTCGTGCATTTGTCAACTGGATTAAAGAATAGATGAAATTTTCAGACGAAGCACATTTTGAATGGTCAGGAGGAGTAATTAGGCCAAATTTCTTTCAGAATGCTAGTGAAGTGCTAGTGAAGTGCTAGTGAAGCTATAATTGTGAATGGTGTTCAATAACGTAAGATGATAACTGGATTTTTGTGGGCTTAATTGAATATTGATCTGAAGGATATGTGGTCCGACAGGATGGCGCTACACCCCACACTGCTAATGAAACTTGAACAACTGCTTGAAACTAAAAAAAAATATTTATTGACAAAAAATTTCCTGGTTATTGCATGAATCAGTGATGTTAATTGGCCACCAAAATCATGCGATTTGACACGTTTGACAATTTTCTTTGGGGCTACATTAAAAGCCATGTCTATAAGAACAATCCACAATCAATTCCTAAACTAAAAGATGCAATTATTCCAGTCATTGGTGAGATAGAACCACGGTTATGCCATAATGTCATAAATGTTGATAAAAAAGTGGACGTCTGTGCAGTAGCAAGAGATAGTCATTTGCTAGATATTGTATTTCGTATCGCATCATAACAATAAGAAATTTGTGAAATCGGCGCAAATTCTGTCTTGTATACAAGTATTTAAAAAAAAACGCTCAATTTATTTAACGTTTAAAAAAAACTCGATTTTACTTTACTTATAATTTATGAGAGAAACCTATCAATATCAAAAAAGTTTGTGAACCCTGTGATGTATACATAAACATAGGACTAAAAAAATATCAATTTTTCCTTCAAAAATATCAACCCCTTCTATCGATCTAAAATGAAAATAAAATGCTTTTTAGTCAACTTTTCCTTGTCATTATGGAACTGCCAAAGCTCGTTCTAGTGTCTCGCTCGAAACTAGTCGTTATATTACGAAATCAAAGGAAAAGTTTATCGAAATATATTAGAAATTGTTGACCAAAATCCCTCGACTATTTGTAATTTAGTTAAAAGGTAAAATAAAATCAGTTATGTTTCGAAGGGACTCCTTTCTGGACGACCATCAGTATCGAATAATGTTCATAAATGTGAAATATGCAATATGCAATTGTATGTAACAAACCGGACCCAAGTGCCTCGAAAATTGCTCAGAATGTATTCAGTAGTTACGGCATAAGAGTAACACGTCAAACAGTTACGAGAATGTGAGTCTTTTCCAATCATTCTGGGAAAAGTCATTTTTCCACGGCCCAGATGAGAGGCAAAAAGTCTAGCGGAAAAAAATGAGGCTTTCAGATTAAAGTATTTTCGAACGCCACGGTGAAGCACAGCGGGCCTGGAATTGATATGGGGGTGTATGAACGCAGTGAGAGTGAGCAGATTAGAAATAATCGATGGTATATGGACAAATATATGCATGTTGATATTTTAAAAATAAATTTAAAGGAAAGTGCTAATAAAAATAAGTGTTAGAAAGCACTTTTCTATACCAGCATGACAACGACCTTAAGAAGACGTTACTAAAAGTGCAAGAATGGATCCTCTATCATGAACCAGATCTTAATCCAGTGTAGCACCGGTGAAATAGGGTGAGTCATCAAATTTGAAAAAAAGGTTAAAAATAAAGAAAAGTTGAGAACCCTTATTATAGAAGAATGTGTTAAAATTCAACTGAAAAGACTACGCAAAAACTAGTGGGGACGATGCATGTGCTTCTAATTGAAGTAACTAGAAATAAAGGAGGTTCTACAAGTTACTAAGCAAATAATGTTGCTCACATAATACAATTGTTGACACACTTTTTTGGGTTGTTTCGATATTTAATAAAAATTATTTATTGTTGATATTGTTTTGTATAATAAATTAAAATTAAAGTTTATTTTTGTAACATCTAAAATGTATCTCTACCAAGAAAAAAAGATTTTTTAAATATAAACATACTAAAATGTTTGAGTCCGCGTCTGTTACCAGAATTTTTTCGGGGCAGCTTGAAATTCTACATTATTAACATTCCGAGGTAGCAAAATATGAGTTTTGACGATTTAAAATATCCGGTTTCGCGGAAAGTTCGTATGGATTGTCCATTACTTGCTCTTTTAACGCCTGTAAAGAAAAAAATTTGTTGGATTAGTAATGTTTACCTATTATTAATTCTTATGGTATTTACAATGTTTACGTTCAGATTAACTTTGATTTTTCTTCAATTAGTCAAGTTGATTCAAATTGAAAATATTGGTTGATAACATGCATTTAAGCCCCATTTCTTGGGGTTGGAGTTTTTTGACTTCTCTGGACTGCGTCCAACGAAACAACAGTAGTCAGGAGTTACACATATACACCCCCCACCGTTTATAAGCTATCCGACGAGAGGTCGGCGAAAATATGGATTGTTTGATTGTGGAGAGGGACTCCCTATTCTTGGCGAGAGAGCATATGTCGGTACCCTGATGAGTCTAACCAGCAACAGATGAAACATGTGCCCTCCAGTGTAAGAAATTGATGGGGCTTCCTCCCTGTCAAGCAACTAACTATTGATCATATATATATATATATATATATATATATATATATATATATATATATATATATATATATATATATATATATATATATATATATATATATATATGATTTTCAGTTTCATTTCAAAATATTTTAATAATTCCATCTATACCACAGAAAAAATCCATATCTCCAAATTTAGTTTTAATTTGCTAGAACAATTATTCAATAAAAGCATTTAATTGTATGTAGTAAATATAGCAAATAAAACAGTATTTGTTAAATATAATAATTAACAGTAATTTATAGAATATTATGTTAATTTATTAATAATATTGAATTATAATTTATACATAACAAATTATACTTTTCAGATTACGGCATTATAAATAAACCACAGTTGAAACTATACATATATATTATTTTATGACGGTAAAACAAAATTAATTGGTATTATAGAAATGTACTTATATATATTTTTTGAACTTTAATTACATTTAAACTTACTATCATTTTTTTAAACATCAGACCAACAATTCTGTTTGGTTTCCGTTTTTGGTTTGGTTCCGAAAATTTGTATTAATTTTTTAAAACTTGTTATTGCCATGAATTAATGACTATCAAACTGTAAAGATGTATGTGGGTTAATGATATGTACTTGTTCTTACATTATTTCTTTTGTATCAATTGTTAATCCAGAATTTATGATAGAATATAATATATCATCGCAATTATGACCAAATTATTATGATATTTATCAAGTATGACTCGTTAGATGGCGCACAGCCAAATTTCTGATTCGTGCGTTTAGTTGCTTGTTATGGCAATCAAATAGATTAAACAGATTTCTATATTTTTCTGAAAATGGAGGTCATGCACGTTTCATGTTTAATGGTTATAAAGTGCTTATTTTTATAAAATTTATACGAAATAGTTAGATTCCACTTTAAAGGCGGGTTGCTGAATTTTCAACGTAATTGTAACGAACATACATAGACTATGATGAACGCTCAGGCCGTCCAAAAACGCCAACTGAAAGTGTTACCCACAAATAGCCACGAAAAACTCCAACCAAAACCTAACCTAACCCAAGTGGATGAAAAAAAATCGACAAATACATATGCCAGAACTGGTTAAAATGCCGTTCTTGACCAAGTATGAAAAATGTCAAGTTTATTTATGCTACAATGAGAAACGAAACTGCTTCAAAGATTTCTATAAAACATTATTGTATTTTTAATTTAACGCATACGAGGCCATTATGACCACATTTTCATGTTTCTTTTTCTAAATTCGTATTTGTTGTTGGTTTATGATTACATTTTCATGTTCCTTTTCCCTAGACATTCATGTTCCTTTTCAACAATCTAGAAAAGGTTGTTGAAAAGGTGATTTTCCAGTTGTGAACTCTGGGGAGTAGGCAGATTGAGGCCTCGGAGTAAGTCAACTAGATTCTCTTGAAAATGGGTTCAAAGTGGAAGCCGAAACGTCGAGATTTTATAAATCTAAAACGCGGTTCTACCCGAGAACCTAGTAATTCTAATATTACCGACCGCGGAAGCCTTTCCGAACATATATATATATATATATATATATATATATATATATATATATATATATATATATATATACTATATATACTATATTTTATGTTATATACATTCAAAACACTTCGCCGGCCGCTTTGAAGAAAACATGATAAGTCGAATATAAAAACTGGTTCGAAGAGCGGAAAAAAGGTGGAATTAGTGTATTGTAACACAAAAGAGATAAAATAAATTTGGAGGGATAAATAAATACTTTGTCATTTATTTAAAAAATCGATTATCACCCTCTTAAATAAGCTAAAGGTGTTTTATATTATAAGATATTATTAAATGTTGAATGCGAAATTTAAAAATCAATGTGAAATTCAGTTCATGTAATAACATTTTAGACAAAACGACACAGATATACAGACATAAAACGTGAAATACTAAACGTGTAAGAAAATTCTAACTCTCTATATATATTTTCGTAAAAAGCAAAGATAAAAGTAACATAAAAATGCAAATTGTGATCGGGAATAGAATTTCCTCAATCTTCTATAAAAATGATAATTTTTAAAAGGACTTTCGACATTTGCATAATTAAACTCGACCAGTCCAATAAATTATTAATTTTTCTTTTTGGCTTATCCGGAAATTAGGTTCCAATCATGGTCCTGAAAACTTTCGACTCATTGTAAACTACGGCGCCTTGAGATAAACGATGATGACGACCAAAAACTATCAAGTCTGAAAAAGATTCTGCAATAAACCGACTGAATTTTATTGAGTCATCAGCGTTGATAATTCGAAATTAATATTTTATTCGATTAGTTTTATAGTTAAAATTTTTATGACATTAGTTTGAGCCATTTTGGATATGACGACTTGGATTGATTATATCAGAAAATATTTAATTGCTTAATGCATTTCAGAGAGCAATTAAGAAAAAATACGATGCGAATAAATAAACTAATCAGACTAGTGGCTTAGCATTCGATCTGGTAATATTTTTGGCTTCCTCTTTGGAGGGGAGGTAGGCCAACATTTGATGCACCTTCAGCACCAGTACGAACTCCCTAGGGTCACTTAGTGGAACTTCTCTTCGTGAACCAGATTTTTCTAGTGTGTTCTGATAACAGAGGTCAACAAATTTAAACTTTTTTGTGGCAACATTAATGAAAATAGGTGTATATAAAATATGTTATAGTCCTAAATAACTGATAAACATACAGTTTTTTTTGTTTACGGGGGTCGGTGGTGGGGAAAAAAAGGAGACGACATATTTCTGCAATCTAATATTTATTTAACATAAACATGTCAACCGTATTATATCTATGCAAAAACATTACTGAGGGTTATGCGAATTAAAATATATTACATGAGATGTCATAGAGCGGCAATAACTTTCACTTTCTCCTCTGGTGTTCTTTAGTAGCATCATTTATTTTTAACCCCTGCATGAATTATGAAGGAGATTGAATAAAAAATTTTTTTAGTGAAAACCAGTTTTATTTGCCTTAAATAATCAGTCCCAATTAGAAAAAAAAATACAATGACTATTCAAGAATATATAGAAAGCCATATATGGTCTCGTATGCGTTAAATTAAAAATACAATAATGTTTTGTAGAAATCATTGAAGCAGTTTCGTTTTTCATTGTAGCATAAATAAACTTGACATTTTTCATACTTGGTCAAGAACGGCATTTTAAACAATTCTGGTATATTTGTCGATTTTTTATCCACTCGGGGAAATGATCCACGTTATCAGAACGCACACGATCCAAAGGTAGGCTAGTTTAGGCTTTGGTTGGAGTTTTTCGTGACTTTTTGTGGGGTATCGGTTAATCGAGGAAGCTGGATGGAGTGCCGATTCGGATTGAGGTCGGTGTTCCTATGATGATAGCTGGATGACCACGTTTTTTGGCCATATCTAAAACCTTTCTGTCTTATGCATATGTTCGGAAATTTTAAGTTTAAAATCAAACAGCGACATGTATTCATTTACATTCATTCGGCACCATAGCAACCAAGCAATTACTAAGCTCGTGTCTATAATGTGGAAAAATACTATTTTGTACCATTGGCGAGATCGCAAATGGATTCTGTAATAACCGAGCAAGGAATCAAGTAACTAAATATATTCCTCCCATGTGTTGGTTATAAACATCTACAGCTTGAGGAGATGTTATATCACTGTATTGTCATTCTTGTCGAAAATATCGCCGTTTTGTTGTTGTCAGCTCAATGGTCGGACATGTAACCTGAAATAGTTTGACAGTTTGCACTTAAAACGAAAAATATAATATAAATATAATAATAACAGATGTACAATCACCATTCAAACTTGGTTTTGAAATAGAAATATTTTAACATTCTGGAAAAAAATTGCTGTAAAGGGTTAAAAACCAGTAGTCAAAGAGCAGTATTCTCCCAAAATAGATGGGTTCCAACATTCCTGGAATCTTGTTTACATCATACAGATGTCCTGGTGAGACATATCTCCTTGTTCGTCGCTTAATATACGGAAAAAATCCAAATGAGAGTCTGAAAAATGCATTTTAAGGACATGCAACATCCTTGAATTTCATAGGCTTTCAAGAGTTCATCTATGAGATTTTTATAGTTTTCATATTTCTTGTTACCAAGAAATCCTTTCACAACACTTACAAAATAGTTCCAAGCTGTCAATTCTTTTCATTTAATTTTTCTTGAAACCGGAATCTTGAACGGATCACCTAGGAGCTTCCTTATTTGAGGTCCAATAAATATGCCTTCTTTTAGTTTTGCATCACTTAATTGAGGAAATATTTTTTTTAGATACTTGAAACCATGGCCGTCTTTGTCCATAGCTTTAACAAAGTTTTTCATTAATCCAAGCTTAATATAGAGAGGCGGAAGAAGGACCTTTTTTAGGTTAATTATTGTGTATTGAAATACTTTAATGTATACTACTTTTAATGTGTACTATTAAATACTCTATGTTGAAAAACCACATATTTTCAATTAGAAAAAGATTATTATCAATAAAATTTCGAAATGACAATGGGTTCTTCTCTTGTCCTTTGATGAGCAACATCTTTATGGAAGAACTAGAGAATGATATGACTTAGATATGTTCATGATATTTTTGCTATATGGCAACATAGCACTGAGGATCAAAATACTTTTTTACAATATATAAATTCTGGAGAGCGTACAACTAAGTTTACTTTAGAAATGGAGAGGGAGAATAAATTGCCATTCCTCGACACTAATAATAAAACACAACACATTAAAAACTATAGTTTACAGAAAACCTACAAACACAGATAGATATTTCAATTTCTCTTCCAATCACTCAAAATTAGTCAAAATAGGAGTAATTAAAAGTTTATATAACAGAGCAAAACTTGTTTTTACTGACAGTGATACATTATAAAAAGGAACAAATTACATTAAAGACATTTTAATAAAAATCAATTACCCAAAAAATTTAATTAATAAATCTTTTAAAACTTTTGATACCAGACAAACAGACAACTTACTAACAAAAATAATAATAACTCTCAAACAATTAACTTCACAATTCCTTACATCTGCGGTATTTCTGACACAATTAAAAGAGTAGGAAATAAATACAACATAAGAACGACATTTAAAACAAAAAATACTCTTAGATCTATATTGAGAAAAACAAAACCAAACAGCACTCGACAGAATACCAAAAATGTGGTTTATAAAATTCCCTGCGAATGTGGCAGGGAATTTTATAGGTAAGACTTTTTATATAGGTAAGACTCTGGGCCGTTAGATGTTACAATAAAAGAACATAAAAACCTTCTTAAAATGGGTGATTTTAATAAATCTAGAATTTGCCAACAAATGGGGGAATTGGGGGATAAAATCAATTGGAATAATTCCAAACCGGTCTTAAAATAACAGATAACAAAACACAGATGATTAAAAGAAACCGCTCTAATTAATTTAAATAAAAATACTTGTATTGCTATGCCTTAGCTAGATTTAAATTCTATATGGTTCTCGATTCTAAAGACTACAATTAAAAACGTTTAAGTATTTCAATACACAAAAATCAATTTGCAAAGTTTTGCAATTTGCAAAGTAGCGGCTCACAGGTTTTTAAAGGGAGGGCGTGGAAGAAAATAATGCTACTGAAGATTTTTTTTGCTTTCCACTTCCTCCTTTTTGCTTTTCGTGCTATTAAAACCCTATACAGGAGGTGAACAAGGATAATGAGTTAAAGAGAAGACACTGAACGGAAATAAAAGCCGAGCTAGTCGAACGGAGTCTTTTGTAGGGTAAAATTGTAGGGACAATTTTAAGTTATTACGAAATTTTAGGGAAGTACCAATGAATGATATTGTTTTGTTATTGGTCAAAATCATTATTTTATCTACTCTAAACATTGTTATTTAGACCCATTTTTATATGATCAAAATGTTACCAGGCGGTGGGAATATACCGGTCTTTAAATAGTTGAATTACGCATTCATTACAAACATATCATATAATTATATAAACATATTGAACAAGGTATTCCAAACTTCCATTTTAGTTCCTTCGGGAAAGTCTGTTTTGTCTTTGCACGAGGTCTACTTGTTCCAGGAGAAGAAATAACTGGATTATGTTATTTTCTTTTCTTAATAGAATACATGTTTTCCTTAATATTTTTAATGCTGCTCCAACTCTCTCTCTAAAAAATATTACGATATAATAATGCAAGATAAGTAAAACGTAATCAAATGAAGTATTCTTTACCTCTTGAATGGTTACTCTAAAGATCCCCCATTCCTTTTATCCATTTCAAAATACACATAAACATTGAGCACAAATTGTTGGGCTTGCGATTTCAGTGTTTTTCCTGACATCTAAAATCATACAAAATGTTCAATTAAATATCTTAAAATAAAGGTATCTATAAAAATTCGCACTTCAATATTTACGTAATTATTTTGAATCAGTTTTTTATCCTTCAGTATGTTTTTAAAATTAGCCAATATAAATTCCATTTTATTAAACCTTTGTAATAAAATGTCTTTGGTTAGGTTAGAATTATTGAACGAAATAAAACTATGAATCTTTATGAATACTTACCGGTAACAAAATAATTAGTAACAGTAGTTCTTATAAGAACTAATTTTAAAATAAAACTGGACTTTACAGCACAAAATTTCACTAAAAAACGATATAACAAAACAAGTCAAATGACAACCAAAACAGGACCGCTGAACTCAATAGATGAACTTTTAACCCTCGATACGAACAAACACCTTTTAATTATTTCTAGCATTCTCTTTCTACCACGCTTACAGCGCTATCTCATAGACCAAAACATACTTATTGAATTTTCATCTCATCTCTCATTCAATAAAATAAAAAGGACATATTCAGACAATGTCTATGATATAGGCATAAATTCATGATGCATAGGTAATCTTTCAGCGGTTCAACTATGAGTATAGTGAATATAGTGCTTGTGGAATGACATTTGTTTGATTTTTAGCGAAAAATTGACGAATAATTATTGCGGTGTGCGATGGTGTGTTATCGTGATGCAAAAACTATGAATTGTATTGTCACAAATAAGAAAGATCGATGTTTTTCAAAAAAATTTAGTGTTTTCGGAACAAGACGAGATCGAGCAAAATTAATGAAATTAATCCAATTGATATTCCAATTATATATACAAAGTCTACACTACTTAATCGGTAATTACTTACATAATCTAATATTTAATATTATCTAGGTTGGTGAACGTGGAAAGTTTTCTTGAAGGTGGTTTCTCTTCAAACGTTTCTCTATTATCACTAAAATTCTTGTAACACTTATAAATCTTTTTTTGACATAGTTTCATCGCAGTGGTGGCTCGTGGGTTTTTAAAGTGGGAGGGCGTAGAAGAAAATAGTGCTGCTGCAGAATTTTTTTTGCTTTCCCCTTCCTCTTTTTTACTTTTCGTGCTATTGAAACCCTATATAGGAGGTGAACCAGGAAAATGAGTTAAAGGAAAGAAACTGAACGGAAATAATATATGGTGTTTTGCTCCTAAAAAATGTTTACTGTGATAAATGCTGGAGGGGCGGCGCCCCAATTGTTGTTTCATTATCATAACGCTTTCTTAACATTTGTAGTGCATCAGCACAAGAAAGTTTGCTCTTTTAAACAGAATTTAATGCAAATCCATTGCTCCATAAATTATCCATTTAATAAATCGCCGACAAAAATGTTTAATAATTGCAAAATACAAGAGAAACTTCTGTCAGATGTCAAGGATAGTCATAAATAATGTTCAGCTCTACAGATCTAGTGGCCCTGGGTTGCGAAATCTTTCACTCCTGCTTTCCAACATTTTCGGTCCAAATCCTCTGTCCCCTACTTATCTACTTCCCTCAGATCTTTCATCACTTCATTCAACCATTTCTTCTTCTTCATTTCCCATCAGTGTTCTTTTAACCCATATTTTGCCGGGCATCCTTGCTATATGTTCCAGCCATCTAGCTCTTTGCATTCTCACCACCTGAACAATGTTAAATTTTTTGCATAGTTCTTCTATTTTAAGCACACTCATACGAACATAAAAAACTAGTGATTATATATCGATATAACCATAATTTTTATTGTTCGTATGATTTTAAGCGCGATAACTTGCTTAATAAGTTTTTTGACTTCTGTGGACTGCTCCAATGAGACAAAAAGAAAGAAGTCAAAAAGTCAAGAAGACTTTGAAAAAACTTATGTATAAGCCATCCGACGAGAAGTCGGCGAAAACATGGGTTGTTGGACTGTGGAGAGGGATTTATATATATATATATATATATATATATATATATATATATATATATATATATATATATATATATGTTATACTTCATATATCAGAACGTGAGTAAAGGTGTATCCTTGCTCACGTTTACAAATTATCGGGCTTAAAGTCACTGTGTTTATACCATCGGTCGAAAAATGAACATCGAAAAAAGAGTCAATATTTGGTTTTGTTTTAAACTTGGTGAAACATTCACCGAAACGTTTCAATTAATTAAACATGGATGGTGAAAATGGTTTATCCCGTAGCAGAGTCCATGAGTGGTTTAAATGATTTGAATTTGTAAAAAATCAGTCATAATCTTCGTTGCGATACATGGAACTAGAATTGAACATGTCCAAAGATTTAGTTCATTGCATTTTGACCGATCATTTGGGACTTCGGAAGGTTTGTACATGCGTTCTTCCACACAAATTGACTGACGACAGTTGCAAAGACCAACATTGTAAAGGCTTGATCAAAGAGTCGAAAAATGATGAAAACTTCAAGTACAGCTATATAATCAATATAATCCAAACGTCAAAGTGCCGAATGGATGCACCCGAGCGTGCCAAATCCGAAGAAAAGTCGCCTCGAGAAGTCAAAAATCAAACCAATGTTGACTTGTTTCTACGATTCGGAGGGAATTGTGCACAATGGGTTCATTCCACCTGGGCAAACGATCAATTCTGTCTTTTATCTTGATGTTACAAAACATCTATTGTCGCGTATTTGTCATGTGAGGCCTCAACACCGTCAACTAGGCAGCCGGTGCTTGTTGCACAATAATGCAATGACGCTCATCACTGATTTTTTAATCAAATTTTAACCATCAATCATTCACCATACTCGCTTGATTTAGCTCTCTGCGACTTCCACCTCTTCGAAAAACTTCAGTTGCCGATGAAAGGACTGCGTTATACCGACGAACTTGAAGCAATTCAAAAGGCGTCGACCGCCATCCTGAAGGATATATCTTTGGCGAGCTCAAAAATTCATTCGTCAATCTAATTGACTATGCAAAACGTGGTACTGACGTTCATGGAGACGATTTTGAAAAAAAATAATGTAATATTAATATACATGAATAGATAACAATATTAATTTCAATGGGATCGTATAGCAAGTGACATCTCATTTGAAAGGTATTTAAAAGACCTATTTAACCATACCAATTTTGATTGGGTTCAAGGTATTTTTGATACATAAAATAAATAAATACTAAAATTTCAGTTTAGCGTATAATTAATACAAATTCACAATCCATTCTTACAGTAAATGTTCAAAATGTGCTCCGCCTACTTCCTGGCAGTGAAAACATTCTATTGGTAAACTCTCTTGTCGCACTCGTTCAAATGTTTCAGCAGAAATTGCTCTACACTTTTCAATAATTCGTTGTCTTAAAACATCTATACTGTCAGGCATAGCATATACTTTAGATTTAAGGTACCCCCCACAGAAAAAATCCAAAGGTATAAGCTCCACTTTTTATCGAACCTCGTCACCCAGTTCATCTACCAGGATATCCCTGATCCAAATAATGTCTTACTGCAGCACAATAACGTGGAGCAGCTCCGTTTCAAAATTACCAAATTCATCTGGATTGTCTTCCAGAATTTCGAGAATTAGCAGCTCAATCGCGGTCTCTAACATCTCCAGGCACGCTTTACCGTTAAGTTTTGCTATTCAAAAATATAGGCCCAACTATGTGGTTTTCCAGAATACCTGCCCAGACATTTAATTTTTCTGGAAACTGGGTAAGTTTCTCACTAAACACGTGAGGATTTGTATATCTCCAGTACCTTACATTTTGAGTGTTCACATTTCAATTGAGGTAGAAACTACTTTCGCCACTAAAGCAAATTCTTTTTAAATAATCTGGCGCTTGATCAATTCTAGTGGTCATATTTTCGCATTTTTATATATATATATATATATATATATATATATATATATATATATATATATATATATATATATATATATATATATATATATATATGCACGATGTTTTACACGGTGACTGGTACATTAGACGTTTAGGGAGATCTATTTAAAGTAAAGATTTGAAATTTTAGACACTTAAGTTAATAAACATGTGCTCTCCAAATTACTCGTAGCTGATACCAACTTTGTTTTTTTTAAACGGAATACCCTATATAATATTACATTTTTATATTCTATGAGGTATTTTGAAACTTTTTAATATAACATATGCTATACCTATCTTGAGCCATTTCGGAAACAAAAGCTCTATTATAAAATGCAGGCAGGCTGTTCCGTTTAAAATTCCTACATAACATGAATTTTTACGTCCTATCAAATGTCACTATTTTGTAAACGCCCTGTATGCGATAAATTAATTGTCATGTCATATTGTCATAAAGCAACCTATTAAGAAACTTTATTCAAAAATTTAGATATCTAGCTATGCTGGTTGTAAAAAAAAATATTTTTTTATTCAGGGATGTTTATTGTCAAATTTCTTAAAAATTTATTTTTTTTCCGAAACGGCTCAAGATAGGTATAGTGTATGTTACATAAAAATGATTCAAAATTGTTCACAGAATGTAGAAATGCAATAACATATAGGACATTCCATTTAAAAGAACGAAGTTGGAATTAGCTCTGAGTTGACCTGGCAACACTGCAGCTCAGAAAATGTATTAAATAATTAATATTAAGTATATTATTAATATTTAGTAATATTAATAATTAAGTATCCAAAATTTAAAATCATTACCTCAAGTAGTTCTCCGTAAACATCTAATATACCATCCACAGGGAATCACCCTGTATATAAATATATATATATATATATATATATATATATATATATATATATATATATATATATATATATATATATATATATTCTCTTATTATATTACCAAACCAATTCAATGAATTTTATTGAAAAAATAGATTGTATTGTATTATATTTATAATCAGATAAAATCAAAACTCTATATTGAAATCGTAGTGTTAGAAAAAGGTCACCCGAATACAATATGTACTCCACACAGTAAATCTATTCATTATACCCTTATCCGTTTAATATTTATCTATGATAGTGGGCTTGTAGTGGAAGGGTGTAAAAAATAATAAAAGATGATGCTCTGGTGTTGGAGAGCATCGCGTGAGAAACTGTTCCCACAGCAGGAAGCCGCCACGTGACAACATAAATCGTTTCCACCATATTCTTGATAGCAATTTTTGTCGCTCAATTGACTACTGCGATAAACAATGGGGTGTTTTTTTTGTGCTTGTCGTTTTCCCTTGTTGGCGCGAGAGAAATGTGGTCAAAAGGGCTCGATGTGGCACGTGGATGAAATCTGGAAACATTTTAGACTGATTTTAAGGGATGATACAAGGCAATTTCACGGCGGCTGTTTTCCGGATGGACATTAATAGGGTACAAATATGATTTGGAATTAATATGAAGACTCATTATTACGAAGTGTTAGTCCGAAGCACTGTAAGTTAATAGGCTTATTTTTTTCCTGAAGATCTACTGTGTAGCGTGGAACTAAAATCAGCAATACCGGTTACTTATATGTGTGTCAACTTTTATTTTACCTTCAGATTACCGATAAGCTTATTAGCAGATGGACTTAGAGGTCTCTAAGAAATAAATTTTATCAGGCCTGATTACTATATCGAAACTATACGGCATTCACAACTACACGTTTCTTTACATTATTTTGAACAAAAAGTCTGTTTAAAACATGTATCCAAAATGCAGCCATTTGCGCCAAAATCGCTTTTTCATTTTTTCTAACAAATGGTAACTTTACAAATTCATTTTGTTCTCTTAAGGTATTATTTGAAAATAAAATGTAATATTTTTATAGACATTTATGCCATACGTTTCGGCGTAGATTTGGTATTAGATTTTTTTTAAAGGTACGCTTACACATTAATGTCCTTTAATGTCAGAGTTGAATTATTAGTTTTCACTAAAATGGCTAATTTTGGCTCCATAGCACGTTTTAAATGATTCAGGTCACATTAAGAAACACATGATTCATTGTTTTATTAAATTAAATGTTCAAAATGTCCATTATTTGAGACTATGTATGCCCGACACGATTCTAACCTAACTTGAACGTAGATCAATTCTTCTTTTGGAACCTTTGGTGTGAAACACTAAACTTGAAGAGATTTACCACTAAACACCAAAACTTTTTTGAACTGCTCGACGTACGTTTCGCTAACCATGTTAGCATCATGATTTAATCTGATTAAATCATCTCCCGATTTTATTCCAAAAAGTTATTTCCCTTACACTCTGTATAACCAATACCCTATATAAGTAAATATAAAGTGGATTTGGTGCTGGAAAAAATAAAACTATTTTTGAATATGCTCGCTATGCTGGTACCAATGGTACATATATTTTTGAAATGTACGTCTAGTTTTCGAGATATGATAAGTGTCGAACAAATACGATTATTTCATATTTTTTACCTTCTGTTGCATGAATGAACATGGTGAAAGTTTCTTTTTCGTGATTTCTTCGAGTGAGTTCCTTCCAAGGAAAGGTCTCCATCTGTAATCAGTAAGCAGTCATCTAATTGACTCTGGTACCTTTATTCCATATTTTTTAAGTCCTGGTGAAATCGCTCTCCTTGTTCCTCACTACAAAAGCCAATGTTATCCGGAAATGTGTCCAAATGATTGTGGAGGTAGTGAATTTTGATGCTCATGTTACTTCGAAGCTTTCTGAACATTTCCAGCATGTTTTGCCCCAATTCCCTAAGCTAATGATTCTATATTATTCATTGAATGTACGAAATTGTTATCATTCATTAAAAGACTAATTTGCGGTCCATCGAAAATGCCAGCCTTAAGATTCTCCTTACTCAAACCAGGCAATTTCCTCGATATATCATTAAACCATTTTTATCCAATGTTTTGATATGCTGTTTCATTAGTCCCAATTTTATGCACAATGGAGGCAAAATTATTTTCTTTCTCTAGCCTATTTATTGAAGAAAGACACTAAACCCAAACATATTCACTCAATTACAAAACCGCCCTAAGAATTGTCCTCTTTTTGGGCTGGGTAGAGCTAATATCGACAACTTCATCAGCTGTGTCCGTATCAGACATTTTCTGGAAACAAAATACAATTATTAATAAATCGAATGCAACTTAATAAATGAAAAAAACCCATGGCAGTGTATGAGTTACTGCCGCCAGCCCTCTGTTTCTGTCAAACGGCAACCTGCCTCTCATCTGGATTTTCATTGGTGACTTAAATCGACTCGACCGATTCCCGCCAATAGCAGGGACACTCAGCGTTTCTGGCTAAAATATCACGTGCTGATCACGCGTTGGTTATTGTTTATGTCGACTGTCTTTCTTTGGTAAACAGACTTTAGTAACTAACGCTGTATTTATGATATTTTGTTTCCCAACTGTCAAGTGTTTTCTTTCAAGTCAGTTTGTTTTAATTCAATGCTCGCTTTTAGCTTTGCTATCCCACAAACAGAGAAAACATGGACATTTCGTGTAAACATGGACATTTCGTGTAGCCGCTTTGTTAACCCCATATAAAGTTTACCATTTTTAAATTGACGCATATAACCCACTTATGATCATGATAATTGAGTTTTGCCAATATAAGAGATATCATTTCATACTCCTCCTTTAATTTAGTAGAATGAGCAATGGGAACCGCATCATGCCTATTGCCACTATGTAGCAAAACAGATTTCAAACTCCGCTTGGAACTGTCTATAAAACGAAAAGCCTCTATTTATTTGGGTGGTAGTGGTGGTGGTCTATTTATTTGGGCTTTTGATAAAAGACCACCGACATCATTACAAAAAAGAACCTCATTTTCTAAGCAAAAAAAAATGGAAGTAATTATTTTTCTCGAGTACGATAACATATAATTCTAGTAGCTGGAAAAATTAAATTCCCTTCTTTGAGTCTGGATACAAATAGTTCTGATCTTTTTTTTCTTTGTTAGTATTCTGTATCTGAAAGGGCTACAGGCTACGAAAAATAGGAAGGGATGTCTTCTGAATGAAAAACAGGTCTTTTAGCAGATACCCAGGATAAGCCATTTTTTTTTGATTCATACCATGTACCTTGACTAAGCAAAAATAACAGTCAGAGAAATTTTTTCGTTCCCTCCAAATCATAGACACACCAAACTTCAATTGACTTCTTTTACAATTCATCCATTGCCTTAAATGTTCACTACACATTTTGCAAACATTATTTGGAATCCATGGTTTCTCAACATCTTTAACTTTCAAGTTAAAGTAAGGGAAATACGCATTTTACACAAATTCAGATATGAGTTTTCGAAACTTTTTCAGCGTATACTCGCCACAAACGTAACAAAAAGTATTCGGGTCATTTAAACACGATCGTTTTGACGATGACATTTTCCAAGTTGTATTTACTAACTCTTTTAATTGAACAAACACCAAATATTTAACATCTTAAATTTCTATTGAGAAGAAAATATTATCAATGTGAGTAAATTAAAAACTGTACGTACTTATGATAATTTAATGTTTGTGAAAGTGTTGTTAGACACAATACTTTATAATTACGTTTAAGTCTCGGCAGCACCATTTTTTTTTATTGTGTGCACCTGTGTGTTTTATTGTGTGCACTAGCCATGCGAACACATTTTAGAAAATCTGTTGGATGTTAAAAATCTTAAGAGGCATTAAAAAGCTGAGAGTTAAGTTGATGAACTAATAAAATATTTTCATTCTAGGATTAGTCTTAATATGAAGTTTTTGTCTGTTATATCGAAAACATATCTTCTTTTTTATCATTTCTTAATATTTACTCAGCAATAGAGAAAGTTATTTAATAATAGATATGTAAGATTTATAAATAATAATAGAAACATCGTAATACAAATAGACCCTTCTCAACACAATTATTATAAAGTAAATATCCCTCACCTAAAGCTCAGTCACAATAATTTGTTGTGGTCAACGCATATCCTAAACCGCCCGAATAAAGGGACCCACCGCTAATTGAAAACACCAACATCTACTCCATTCACCGCTGATGCTAATCGAGCCGGACGATAGCCTATACACGTCCCAACAAGGCACCGGAAGGGTCCCTTGGAGACTTCCTTATTTCTCGACAGTTTGGCGTTACCGACGACAGACGGAGGCGCCAGAGTGGCACTCGATGGCGAGTTGACAAATTTCGGAAGAATTTTAATTTATGTCTTTATTATCTTTCTGGTATGGACCAGACGACGACTGTCTGAGAGGTAGTGATGGCTAGCGTTTGTATTCCCTTTTTATAGACTTTGTTCGTGGCAAATTTTAAGACGTTCCGTTATAAAAATGGTTTATAATTGTTTCCTTTTACCCAAATATTTTAAACTCAAAGAAAAAAAAGCGAAAAGTAAGATGGGTGTGTGAAATTCTCTTCTAATATTTTTGACCGTTTTCAAGTAGTTTTTGAATATTTATTTGTTAAAAAAAATTGACGCATAAATTTTATTTTAGTACCTTTCAAATTATTAATCAAATTAAGTGGTTTGGAATTTGTTCATGATTCAGAGAAAAGTAAACATTAGGATGATCAAATTTTATAACCATAAAAATTGTTTGGTATATTTATAACTAGCTGACCCAACAGACATTGTCCTGTGTAACAATGTGTAAACAAAGTAATAATTTGTTTGTTTGTCTGCTTTTTTGTTTGTCTTCTTGCACGATTATTCAAATTCATTGTCGCACGATTGGTTTTTACTAACTCATGATATCTCATTCGCATATCATCTTCGTTTGCATTTCCTCTTTCTTCTTGTGTACGCGCTAAACGTGTTTGTGATAATCGATTCCGTTTAATTTGATTACGCTCTTCGCGGTGCACTGCAGTTCGATTAAATCAAAAATTCCTTGGTTTTAGCATTACAAGTTCTGCAACCAAAATTTCTCCATCTTATTGGTGGCATTGCAATGCGAATAAAGTGTTTTAATTCAGTTTAATTGTGTCGATTGCGACACAATGTGCGATGCGAAGAATCACAATTCAACTGAAAATGGACAATTGATTCATTTTTTTGTTACCGTATAACCGGTTTGAGATAAAAGATGAAACTTAATTCATTTCATGAAACAATTGCGATGAACTTACAACAGAATCGCAGTTCAACTGAAAATAAACAACTGAATCATTTTTTGTCACTATATAACGTATTGGCTGCTGTCAAACATTTTGCGACGTAGCGAAATACATTGGAATTGAAATAAAATAACTACATTTCTTCGGACCGATCGCGAAACAACACAAAGGTAAAAACATTTGTAATTTTATTTTAATTTAGACTGGAATAGGTTTTTCCAAATTTTTATCCAGATCTTCCACATTTCTGTTTTAGTTATTTTAGTTATTTCTATCCTGGGAGCATAACGAATAAAACAAAAAATGTATCAACCAAATATGTCGTTCCCATCGTCATTTATGATCGAGAGTGCATACAAAAATTATGATTTTTGCAGTTTGTCCGAATTTTCCGACTTTCCTTTTAATTGCCCCGAATTTCTTTTTCCTGAAAATTTTTCAAGATCATATTGAACAAAACAAAAAACGAATTACGCATATCCATCGTAATTATATATATATATATATATATATATATATATATATATATATATATATATATATATATATATATATATATATCTTGACCCCTTTTAAATTGATTGAAAATCTATTTTCTCTTAATCGAATTACGCATATCCATCGTAATTATATATATATATATATATATATATATATATATATATATATATATATATATATATATATATATCTTGACCCCTTTTAAATTGATTGAAAATCTATTTTCTCTTTTTCTTTTCTCTCAAAAAAACTTCCATTCATTCTACGTTTGAGGCCGCAAGTTCTATCGTGGACCAACTGCTTATTTTTTTATATTTATATTAAAAACAAAATTTCTTAATTCTGTGGTGCTACTGCTCATTTGTGAGCGTTGACTTTATCAGTTCTTATCAATTCTTCTTATTTTTTTTCTTCTTGTGGTGCTCGTTAATGAGTCTTGATCTACTTCACCTCCAACCAGATCGACATATTGAATCAATCCAATTTCAGGCTGTGTACGGGATGTGCTAACAAATAAAGTAGTCAGACTGGCTGGAATAGCTTTCGATCGGGCAATACCGTTGGCTGCTTCTTTGGAGGGATGACAGGCCAGAATTAGTTTTGCCAAACTTCAAAAAGCTCATGAAAACAGTAATTTGTCAAGGGCCCAGGTGGTTTAAGGCATTCTCAGAAGACTAACAGTGGATTGAAAACAAACCTAGCAGTAAAAGAAAAGTTAAATTTAACTCACACAATCGTTCATCTGATTTTGAACGATAAATTGGGTATGATATGATATAACAATGATTGAGTATTGAAAATAAACATCATTTTCTGGAACGTATCATTACTGGTGACGAGTCTTTGAATTTTTCTTTCTTGGATTTGGGTTTTTGTCACTTTTTCCCTTTCCGAAGCTTGAAAATGCATCTCAATCAGAAAATTCTGCTTATTTTCAAAATACACCCTTTTGAGCCACTGCAGAACATTGAAAAGGTTCTAATCGACCAGCTGAAGTTAATTCCAATATCTGAGTCCCAGCGTTTCTATGAAAAGTAGACAAATAGTCTCCATGGCAACTACAATGAAAGGAGACAATTAATATACATTCAGTTAAAAAAATATATAAAAAATCAGTCTCATTACTCTATTCACACTCCTCGCACCAGGTTTCGTAGCAACAATTGTGGGACTGCTAAGCCCACCTCCAAATATTTGTTTTGAGTGCTTATTTTATGGCTTTGGACATCAACTGATATTGGATAGCAACTATTAGGTATCATACTCAGTGCTCTCTCTTTCAACAAGAAACCATAGAATCCATTAAAAACTTGTTTTGTCTCATTGCCATATTAATTCAGTCGGTTTAAACCATTAAAACCGTTAACCATTAAAAGAATCTGTAGTAATTTTATTCAATTTTTTTTTATGCTCAATAAGTCTCAATAAGTCATATTTTATAGTGCGGGTGCGGGTATATTTTGTAGTAATACACCTTAAAACTTCTGGTGGTAGAAGCTTAAGTGCTACATTGAGTTTATTTAACGAAAAAATTACGCCAGGAGACTCAGACAATTATCTGGTCTATCCATTGGATAGACTGTGTATAGTGAAATTCAACATAATTGTCATTTTTGATATATCCTGCAAAATTTAAATATGTTCAGCAGATTTTGTATAATTCCTTATAAAATTTATCAAGAAGTTACGATTAAATCAGAATTACCATTACTTCCACGACGAGAGAAGGATATGTAAATGTTTTAGCGTCGTTTTCTTGATAATACTCGCACGAATGTCAAGTTAAATGTCATCAAATGCCACGATAGAATTACTATGTAATAACAAGCGCGAGAATACGAGAATTATAAATTACAAAAAAAAATGTTTAAACATCTGTTCAACTATTTGGTATATAAATTTATTTGATCTATTGAAATATTCTAAATGATGGGATATAATTGAAATTAAAATTAACACGTAAATATCCGCGTTTCTACTTATTATAATTTATTTACTTATTCTAAGTTATTTTTTTTAAATCGCATGTTTTTTTGTTGTAAATAATAGTAATAATTTTACCAGAATATTAAAGCAGTAAAACGCTTTCACCCTAGAGACTTTGATCAAGGACGCAGATAATGAAATATGGATAGCATACCAGAGCGATGGAAGATATGTTTTGATACCTTTTTAAACGGAACCACCACAGGATATTAAAGCTCCCATAAGAGACAAATCTTCAGAACAGAAGCTTGGAGGCAAAGAATTATCTCAAGCCATACATCAATTAATAGTCGACATCTGGAACAGTTAGCAGATATCTTCAGAGAGGCAGCAGGCTGTAATATGCCCGATACATAAAAAAGGAGATAAACTGAAGTGGGAAAATTATCATGGCATATCACCGTTTGGCACAACTTATAAAAATTTAACTAACATAATAAAGCAGAAAGCAACGGCTAAATTTAGATGGAAACTCTAGGAAAGAATATATCTGCTGCTCATAGTCCGTCAATTTATAGAGAAAATAACAGAATTTGATACTGCTTTATTCCAGATGGTTATAGACTTAAGACAGGCATACGACTGGGTACAAAGAGCAGTAGTATACCAGACCATGGAGGAAATGGGAGTACCAGCTAGCATAGATTAATCTGGATCACTATGTTTAAATATAAGACAGTAGTACTAATCCAACAACACAATACGGTAAGATTTGAGATTCAAGAAAGTTTACGATAAAGGGAAGGATTGATACTAATCCTGTTTAACAGTGTAATTTTTTTAAAATCTGGCATATACTTCATTATTTAAAGTGATAGAGTAATACTTCCAAATGCAAAGTTGTAGGAAATCACTTGACTAAGAAATATTTACAAACAATGCTTTCCAGCGTTGCCAAATTTCTTCAATAGCTACTAAAATAATATTTTTTAAATGGCAACACCGTATTTTTTAACATAATTTGACAAGTCTTAAATTTCGAAATAAAAAATGTATGTCATATTTCAATATTTAAGGAGCCGTTTCAGAACAACTGACAAAAAGAACTAAAATAATCTGCAGTTGGCAGAAAATAAAATAAGTTCACATAGGAACTTGGAAATTAAACAAAAATTGTGTTGTTTGAAAGAAGCCATCATTATTGTGCTGTCATTCTTATTGAAATGTTATTGAATTGTTATTTGAAAGCTCTTGTATTTGAATGTGTATAAAAATAACGTTTTAATTCAGTTGCTAAGATGAACCAGTTATTTAATCAAAAAGAGAAAGTTGAATTAATTATTCTTCATGTTGGTGGCTATCCGCTTAATTATTAATTAATATTAACTGTATTAATTATATTACTAATTATTATTAATGTATGAATTATTATTAATTATGTATTATATTATTATTAATAAATTAATTATAATTATAATTAATAGTTAAGTAATTAATTTCCATGTAGGAAATAACTTAAGCGCGTAGACTTAAGTACACATTTAAATAAAACAGCTTTCAAATAACACAATGACAGCACAATAATGATGGCTCCTTTCAAACAACACAATTATTGTTTAATTTCCAAGGCATACTATTGCTATCAGTGGCGGCTCGTGAGTTTTTTCAGAGCAGTAATTTTTCAGAGCAGTGAATTTTTTCAGAGCAGTATAAAACACAACTTTTTAGAGCAAAACACCATATTTTATTTCCGTTCAGTTTCTTTCCTTTAAGTCATTTTCCTGGTTCACCTCCTGTATAGAGTTTCAATAACACGAAAAGTAAAAAGGAGGAACGGGAAACCAAAAAAATATCTTCAGCAGTACTATTTTCTTCCACGCCCTCTCACTTTAAAAACACACGAGCCGCCACTGATTGCTATGTGAAGAAATGTGATATAACATTTTTTATTTCGAATTTTAATATTTGTCAAATTATGGAAAAAAAAATATTGTTCTGCCATTTAAAAAAATATTGTTTTAGTAGCTATTGGAGAAATCTGACAACGCCGGAAAGCATTGTTTGTAAATGTTTGTTTCCTATAACTTTGCAAATACTAGTCTATCACTTCAAATAAAAAGTTAGCCAATATCTGGTTTAAAAAAAATTATAGGATAGATATATATATATATATATATATATATATATATATATATATATATATATATATATATATATATATATATATATATATATATATATACATATATAAATATATGCTAGTAGGGAATGCAGATGACGTGAACATATTGACACAATCGAAGATGTTATTAACAGATACCTATGTTGAAATATATGTGAAAGGTGCTGGAAAATTAAACTAATCCAGTAAAAGAACAAAACTCACTAATCGGCGATAATAACATTGAAATTGTGAAGGAATTTTCTTCACTGGGAAACAAACTAAACAGGAAACATCACAGGAAATATCATTGCATTTTGAAGGGTAACAAATCTACTTACTCCCTACAATCTATCCTAAAAGTTGTATTATTTTTGGAATATAAAACACTCTTACGACCAAAGTCATTAATTAGCGAGACGTGGACCCTCACGAAGAAAATGGAAGAGTTACTTGCAGTATTTGAAAGAAGAGTACCTAGAAGAATTTTTCGTGCTGGGAATGATAATGGAAATTGAAGGGCCAGTCAAATCGGAAAGATAACTTCGAAATCATGTAATTATACAAAAATGTGGATATTGTAGAGTATGTGAGTCTACAGCGACTCAGTTGGACACGTGACGAGAATTACAGAAAGACGAATACCAAGGATAATCATGAAGGGGTTAATAGGGGGTAACAAAAAAGAGGTAGATCAATGACACGGTAGTAGAATAATTTAAGAAGAGGTGCTGAAGAACTAATGTATATCAAAAACTGGCAAAAGGCTGCAGGAGATCTATCCGGTTGAAGGCGAAGGTTAAGGTGCCTCTAGGGTCACTGACGACCTGTAGCTTCACAGGAAGAAGAAGAAGAAAAAGAAATAATAGTAATCTATTATTCATATCTATTTATGCTGTACCATTTTCAATGAAATACACTTTCAGATCATCATAGAAATATTTGCAAAAATAAAATTATATAATAAAAATAATAAAATTATAAAATTACGAACTTTGTTTTGAATTGGCATAACCAAACCAAACGATTTCTCCTGTGTGTAAACTTCATATTCTATTTCTTTAGACTGCTCGCCAGCCACTTTTTAGGTAGTCTTCCTATCTTCTAACTGAATATTAATCCCTGAATTACATTTATTTATA
>JARFXV010000646.1:0-52500 GCA_031761425.1 Cosmopolites sordidus | reverse complement strand
ATGTAGGCTGCAACGCAAATGTTTTATAGGAACTGACTTATATGTAATTATATACGTTAGATATTATTATATATTGAATATGATCCCTTTATATTACAACAGATTGTGCAATTAATACACTCCGAAAGAAAAATTTTTGTTCTTTTGTAAACCGAACTTTTAAATCACCCTTTGCCGTTTTTAATATATCTCTCGGCGGTAGCATAGAATTTTCTTTAAACCCGTTGATGTTGGAGGAAGAATAACACTTCATTTTAACATCGTTTCCTAAGCCCCATTTTCCTTGGTGATTATCATTAAGGAAAATAATAATATCCGGGCTAAAATTTTCGGTCGGAAACTGAGGAGGTTGTTATATCTTTTTACAGTAGCCTATTGTGTTAAATATATGTTTTTAATGGATTTTCACTCTTTGTTACCGGATAACACCGCATTATGATACTAATATTTATGTATGCATGTTAATTATTCAATAGTGCGGTTATTGTTTTTCAAAGTGTATGAATCTCTCCAGTTATTAGACACAGTTCAATAAATATTAGTAAAAAAATGGATTGAGCATATTGATATAATTCTGTACAGCAGTACTGATAACTAAGTTCATCACTAAGAAATATATATTAAGTACTTTGTAAATATCGACTAATCTAGCAGCAATGTAAGAAAAATATAATTTAATTCGTATTCAGGAATTTCTACTACTGATTGTATTTAACCAAATATCCATCTAATTTAGAAAACTCCTATATTCAATTCAATCAACAAAAGTACTAGAATTTTTTAAATTTGAAATAAAAGTGGATAAATTATGTATTAGATATTTTTGAATTTTCAAGGTACTCGATTAAAACTAAGTACGAATATGTGAGAACAAGAAATTAAGTTAATCAATAAATACACAACATCAAACAACATCAACATAAAAAAAAACATAGCGAAAAGTTTACCAGAGATATGAAATATGAGCTGTACACCTCACAGAATAATATATAAAAGATTACAAGAAGACCAAGAAAAGACCTGACTGAATTTGTAAAAATTGATAATGTCACAGAAGAGCAATGGACTAAATATTTTTTAGGCGTAGAAATAATAGTGATACTTGATGAAGTACTACAAGAATAAGGAGACAAATTTAAAAATAAAAAAACATCAGGACCGGATGAACTGCATAATGGAGCCCTGGAATATGGAGGAAACATTTACAAACATTACTATTAAAACTCTTCAAGGACATACTAACGATTAAAAAAGTTCTCAATGAATGGTAAGAAAGCTTCTTATTGCCCATTAAAAAAAAAGACCGAAAGAAACCAGACAACTCTAGGTAAAGGGTCTGCCATTAGGAAAGATGGAACTTTAACAGCTCATGGCGGCCATATTTGTTTACCGATTTTTGGCATGACTTGCCAGTGATTTTCCAAAAGGTTTGCAATTAAACCATGGTTCGTTTCACGTTAGAAGAACGTTTGAAAAATTTCCAGTTTTATTACGCAAATTCGCGGTCCCCTCGTGCTGCTCAAAGAGCAATTCAGACCATCGTGGTATTCGTCGTGGTGGTTCTTCTGTCCAGACTATTGATCGTGTAATTAGAACATTTGAGAGTTGGTGCCTCTAGTATGATGCCTGTACGACAAAAAAAACGCCAGAAGTGTTAAGAATACTGCCGCTGTTCAAGCAAGTGTAGCCGAAAATGATAACGTCTCGGTTGCTCGTCACTCGCAAGAGTTACGCCTCTCGCCAAGGACTACCTGTCGAATTTTGAGGTTGGACTTAGGCTGGCATCCTTATAACATGATAATGGCACAAGAACTGAACTCAACCGACCATCGTATTCGTCGCGAATTTGCCGATTGGGCCCTCGAAATGATGGAAGCCGACAACGAATTTCATCCCAAAATCATCTTCTCCGATGAGGCGCATTTCTGGCTCAATGGCTTCAACAATAAACAAAATTGTCGGTACTGGTGCAAATCTAATCCACACGTGATACTTGAGAGTCCTTTGAATCGGCAAAAGATCACAGTTTGGTGTTGATTTTGGCATGGAGAAATCATCGGTCCTTATTTCTTTAGAAATGAGGAAGTTACTATCAATACGGAGCAATACAAGACAATGCTGGAAGATTTTTTTCCAGGAATTTGATGGTATCGATGCGGATGACCTTTATTTTTAACAGAATCGCCCACCGCGTTATTTTTCCCGAGTAAACATGGACTTATTGCGAGTGAAGTTCGTCAACTCGATAATATCACGAAATGGTTGCATCGCTTGACCGCCGAGATCGTACGATTTAACTCCGTTAGATTATTTTCTCTGGGGGCATGTGAAAACACAGATTTATAGCAATAAACCCGCGATTATGGAGGACTTGGACACTAGCATTCGCTAAACCATAGTCGCCATACAGCCCGAAATGTGCGGCAGGGTCATCGAGAATTGGCGCGAGCGGATCCGTGTCTGCAATAAGAGGCGTGGTGGCCATTTGGCAGGAATCTTGTTTAAATAATAAATTGCATATCTGAATCTCTTAGATAAAGCAATCGGAACGGATTTTGAACAAAAAATGTATGTTTTATTTGATTTTGAATTTTTGAATTTTTCCATCATTCTTATTGGTAAACCCTTTATATCAGTTTAATATCAGCACTACAATGAAATAAACAGCTATTAAAAAAGATAAAAAGATGAGTGGAGAGGAAAATAACAGCAGTGCAGGAAAAATTACAGCACCATATACTCAATGATGATAGGTTTTTGAGAGATAATTAAGAAAATTCATTGAATACTACGAAGCCGTTTACTTACGCTTCGAGAATTTATTGGTTTTGGATATAGTTAAGAATGTCATTATGAAAAAATTAAAACATCAGAACATAAATGAAGAAGTAATGGAATTGATAAGGATGCAAGTAGAGCTACTAAGAATAACATTCGAATTAGTGGAACTAAATGGAGGCATAAGACAAGGAGTTCATCTGAATGAACCAAATAATACGAGAAGTTGGAAAGTTTGATTGCTAGAGAATGAGACCCCAGAAGATAAGCTTGATCTATTACCAGTACTGATTGGGATAGTGAAAACGATTTCATAATAACTTCACACATCTAGCACAATAGTAAAGAAGCGCAATATGGAAATATCTGCTGAGAAAATTAAATATAGGTTTGTGAACACACACCTACAAAGATACAAATTTGAATTAGGAAACATAGTCATTGCGCAACTAATAACTTTTAATTAGTTAGGAATGAAGATCACTAGCGAACGAAATCTTGGAAAAAAAGTAATAAGTCAAGCAAGAAAAAAAGTAATGCCATAAAGTGGCTAAAATGAAAATATTAAAAACAAGGATAAGGCGAATATTAATTCGCATTCCTGAAATCAGAGTTGACACAAAAAGTACAGAGCAAAACATAGACAGCGTAGAAATGAAGCCTTAAGATAGATCAAAAGCATTCCAATCAAAGATAGAGAAACAAATAAATGTATTCAAAAATAGTATAACATATAAGTTTTCAACGAATCGATTAAAATAAAAACACAAGCCTAAAATAAACACTTGAATAAAGTCCGTTTAAATTTAATCCAAAAATATCCATTAAATTTTAGGCCAACATTTTGATGTCATTCCGGACAAGCTTTGTAAACAGGATTTTTTAAATCGAATTTTGACCTTTTTAATATCTCTCGTCGGTGATATCAAATTCTTTTAGTGCACCTTAATGTTGAAGAGAAAATAACCCTTCATTTTAGCATCTTTTTCTAAGCTCCGTTTTCCTTCGTGATAACCATTCGGGAAAAATAAAACGGGCTAAAATTTCTGGTTGGAAAACGAAGGAGGTTGTTGTATCCTTTTACCGTAGCCTGTTATGTTAAATATTCATAGGTCTTATTATTAGTTAGTAAATATATTAGAGTTTTTCTAAAGAATTGCATTGCATTTCCACATTAACATACTTAGAACACCCAATAAACGTCATCAAAGATCAATAATACTTTGTTTAATTTCAACTAATCAAATAGCAGTAGAAGAAAAATAATAATCAATAGAACAATTTTTCCTTCGAATGAAGCAATTATCTACGCATTTTTGTTTTGAGATTGTTGAATAACGATTATGGAGGACAAGAAAGTGCATCACACAATATATACGTTTGTATCAAACCGAAAATATACTCACCGAATGACATATCTTGAATATCTTAACAATAATTTATCTTGAATACAATTCTGCTACATTTTTTCTTTCTTACCTTATGTTCAAAAGAAAGTGGCAAAGTATTTTGATCATATTGAGAAGTATTTTTATATGGTATTAAGTGAAGCAGGATTCAGCAGTATTCTTATAGTACAGATATGCATACTAAGATGTAATTAATTTGTGTACTATGTCATTTCAGGCCATTATCAGCATTTGAAAACGAACGAGCTGTTGGAATAAGAATCACAAGTTCTCATGAAATGGTAGGATGACTTAAGATTGCCACTTCTATCATTATATAGGAAAACATCGATAAGATGGAATAATGTCTTAGGAATATTGTAAAATAAAAATATATTAGACATTCCATTTAAAAAAAAATGAGATATGATATATTGATTTTTTTTCATTGATCTCAGTTATCCTGGACACCCTGTAGAACGTAGACAAATTTTGTTTGCATTAAAAGTCATATCTCAATTTTTTAAATGGAATGTCTAATATTTTTTTCATTTTACAATATTCCTAAAACAAAATATTTCTATTCTTCTTTAACATGCCCTATACCTATCTGTCTCTGGACTCTGGTCAAAGCAAATAAATCTTTCACCTTTTATACTTATCTGTCATAATTTCGGAGATTTTTACATTTTTGTTTCAATTTTTTCGTTTTTAATGGAATTCACCTTAGGCTTTATGTTATTTGTAAAGTAATGAATACATTTATGATAAGTCAGAATATATTATAAATTTAGGTCATCACGTGTTTTAATAATTGCCTTCTAGTCAATTGATTTGATTAGAAGGCAATTATTATGGAATAACAAAACTTATTGTTATAGTAAACCAAACATCATATATATTTAGTTTTTAGTAAGATAGTTTAAGTACAAACATTTATAAAGAAAAAGTCACTAGACTACAATCATTTAATTAAATGTTCAATATGTCTACCATTTTCTGCAATACAAACTCTAAGCCTATGTTCAAAGGAACTAGTGACTTCAATGAACATTGCCTCATTAATATTCATAAACACATTTCTTATTGTAAATTGCATGACCTATATTGAGGCGGGTGGTATTTCATAAACTTGTTATTTGACAAAACCCATAAAAAAATGTAGTTTTGTTGAATTCGAGGATCTGACTGGCCACGATACAGAACCTCCCCTACCAATCCATTTATTTTTATAATTCGTGTCCAAATATTGTCTCTCGTCATGTGGGACACACAACCACCTGCATTTCCATTTAAATAAGGTATTTAATTAGTTGCTTGACGGGGAGCACATCCCACTCATCCTTTCCATTGGAGGGCACATTTTCCGTTTCTTGGTGTTTAGATTCATCAGGATACCGACATATTCTTGTCAAGAATAGGGAGACCCTATCAACAGTGAACAAGCTACACTTTCGCCGACCTTTCGTCGGATGGCCCATACATGCAGTGTTAAACTTTCTTGGATTGCGTCCAGTGAGACAATAGTAGTCGAGTGTTATACATTCGAGGTGATGTGAAGTGGTTGAGATCAGCGAAAATGTGGGTTATTGACTGTGGATAAGATCTTCCTATTCTTGACGTGAAAGCATATGTGCGTACCCTGATGAGCTTACACACCAAAAGACGAAATATGTGCTTTACAATCGAAGGGATAAGTGGGGTTCGCTAATACCGTGGTTGTTTTGTGTCTGCCTGATTTTTTGTATTAACACTTATTTTGTTTTTTATAGTTCATTAGTTTAGTGTATTCTCGATTTATTCAATGATAACCAGAAGAAAGTATCTAAAAGTTATGAGGAGAAAAGTACACATTAAAAAATACCTAATTGAGGTATTAGAGTTATTTACAACGGGTATCCCAATAGGTATGTCAGCATTTCCTTTTTAAATAAAACCAATAATTTTAGAAAAACAACATGCTTTTTTATTCTATCAAAAAGTATAGATATGACAGTTATACTTTAAAACTAATATTCTCCTGATGTCCTCTCAACTGTTTTTACAAATGGCCATTCTTTGCGTAATTTTTAAGGTCTTTTTCATGAAAAAAAAATGGCCCAATGACCCCCCCAACCACTCCGCCCACAGAGCAGACCACACCAGATGGAAATGAGCTTCGTCGGAAAACATAGTTTTATTAATTCTTACATAATTTTGGTAATCCTTCTTCTTTTTTTACTAATTCTTACATTCATCCATCGTAAAACGATCCATAATTAAAATTGCAGGGTCTCTAAATGACACCTTCGAGATATAAAATTTCTAGATTAAGTCCTTGAAAAACGTGACATCCTTTACAATAGGTTATAAAAAAATTATGAAAAATATAAATGTATTTAGGTACATAATTATTCCATTATTTTATTACAAATTTAAAACACATCGAATAATGAGGGACTTAATTAAATTGTAATTACTATTTTTTTTATTCGCCCCAAAATGGATAATTTTGCTACAGGCTATATAACTCTCAATTAAATATAATTAATAAGCTGAAACAAATCAATAATTATTGTGGAATGAAATACTTGCAAACTTAATGTAATTTTCATTGTTAAGGAATAAAAATTTTATAATCGCAATAAAGCTGTTCATGAGATAAATCTATAATTGACAAAAAATAAATAAAAAAAGAATAAATAAAATAGTTTATTGTCATCGAAAAGGGTGTATTAATCATGCTGAGTAAATATTTACTGTTATTTTAACGAGTTAGATTTCCACAAAAAAAAACATAGATTGCTGATCAGCTTTTTATAAAATTAAAATATTATAAATTCCATTACTAACTTATTAAATAGAAAAATGGAAAATATTTATCCCCTACACCTGATTCTTAGCAGACAAGTTGCGTGTCGTCATTATAATGCTATAAATTATTATATTGTGAGTGCTGCAAAATATTGAGCTTACTATAAATACAAAACAAAACATTCGTAATTATTAGTAATTAAGTACTTGTTATTAGCAATCAAGCTACTATTTAGGCCTAATTGCGGGTGAAACAGCAAGAGATGTTCTTGGTGATCTTCATCTCTTCATAAATGCTCTTCCAACTTTTTATTCAGTAAGAAATTTGTGTTATTTCTTAATGAATTAGGAGTTTCATCTCCATAATATTTTGTGCGAATCAACCTCACTGTACAAATAACCACACATATAAAATGTATATGCCGTTAAATCTGGCGATTTTGCTAGGCAATGAATGTCCCCATATCTAAAGACAACACGGTTCCAAACTGTACAATAAAAAGTTTAAATTTTCGTTAAAAGAAACCGACAAAACATGTAAGATTAAGGCCATTTTGATCTTGGTGTAAAGTGTGTTGAAAATTCATGTCTAAAATGTTAAATGAAACTTTCTGTTTACAGAATTTTTCGTTAAATTTGTGCCGTCGTTGCTAACAATCGATTAAATGCGCATTCTTGACTCGACTTAAATTCAATTAACACTTCTCAAGTGTTAGACTTAATTAGATTCTACTAGACTTTTTCAAAGTTATATCACAATAGATGAAGCACATATTCATCACTACATGCCAGAAATAAAACAGTGGTCTAAGGAATGGGTGGTAGCAAATTAGTTTCAACGGTTTTCTAATATTTTCACGTTTTTCTGGTAAAAAGAACGACATCATAAGGGAGAATTACGTTTTATTCCTGACCAAAAGGTGATATTCAAACTTTACGTTCACATCTAATTGAAAAGAATGCGCTCTTTCACCACGATAATGTGTGTCATCATATCTCGGGTTGTTGCCGCAAAATTTCTACAGCTATTACTTTCTGTTCCCAAATGTGAAGAAATCACTCGCTGGATAAAGATTCATATATTTATTGCTGAACTGAAACGTCGTCGTAATGTATTGAAATAATTGATTAATTCGTCTGTTACTTTGTGACCGTACATTGTAACTATGTGAAAGAAAACAGTTCAACTTAATATAGTGATCCAAAGCAAAGTTGTACTGCTTTCTTTCACATAGTTAAATGCATTAAATTAATAGGTGACCACTACGTTGAAAAATGTTTTAAAAAGTTTATGTTTATTTTATCAGCTTGAGAACTTTTTAAACGGGCTTCGTATTACACAAAAAAGTTTCGATTATAATTGAAAGTTTACATTGTCCACCTCAGGCACCGACTTCCACAGATAATAATCAAAAGTAAATGAACTTCAACTAAAACGTCTACACACTGACATATTTGGGTAAGATCTTTAAATTTTTACTTATTTATAGTACGAGGGTTGCTATTTAAGTATCCGGAATAATATATGAAAACATATATTTATTATTTAATGTTATTATTTTTCAAAATATTCTCCGCGATGATCGAAACACTACTTCACATACGTTGGAACCAATATTTATAGCATGTTTTACATTCCGATTGAGGTATCACCAAAACATACATTTTGAACGTATCAACTGCTTTTTCTGGCATCGAAAATTGTTGATCATGTAGTTTATTTTTCACGGACGGGAACAAAAATTAATCATTGAATGCCAAATCACGACTGTACGGCGGTTGACTTGTCAATTCGATGTTTCGGTCGATTATATATTGTGTTGTTCGGTCCGTGTGAGAGCTCGCATTGTTATGGTCATAAATGATCCTATGTCGCGAGTTGTTTTATTTATTTATTCAAAGACTTCTGGCAAACAAATGGTTGGTACTAGTGGTATTCTAGTAGTATTGTACCCACATGCCCATTTATCCCAAAAAAAAACACGCGACCATTTGCTTCGAAGTGTTTCTTGGGCGAACAAGTTTTGTTGGGTTTGGCTCAGTTTCAAAGGTCCATACAGTCTACTGTTGTTCACATTCAGGCTCATATGCATAGGTCCAAGGTTTGTCACCTGTATAGATGTTATACACAGCTTTTGACGCACCACAATTGTATTTTTTGAGCATTTCTTTGCACCAAACGACATTAGCTTTTTTTGAGGCATTGTGAAATTATGTGGAATCAAAAATCTTATGCACGCTTGTCATACTAATGCCCAGAGATGGGCATTAGCATGACAAGCCGCAACTACCGCTATAGACGTCCTTCTTTAAATTCGTTCGTGAGCGAACAACGGTTATGATTGAATTCACTAAATCAGTCATATAGAGTCGTTTTGGATAGTGCTTCATCGCGAAAAGTCATTGAGCTAATCGATGCATTGTTGTTCAGATAATCCACGTCGAAGGTCGTAGTAAATCATTGCACGAAAATTCTCACGAGTTAATTCCCTTTTTTGACTAAGATTAAATTTTCAAGTCACTAAACAATACAAATGGCGTCCGTATGACAAAACATTCTGAGTACGTATACAGTCAAGAATGTCAACTTAACGATGTATATGTCAGATGGCGCCTAGCAGCACCATTGTTGCCATTTCCGGAAACATAAATAGCAACCCTCGTAAAGCACAATTCGGTACTCGTTAACTGAATATTTTAAAGATTTGAACTCAGATCGCTCAGTCATGCTTCTTTCACTAAACGAAAATATATAAAAAATAAGTATCCAATAGTTGTTAAATCGAATATAATTAATCTGAATGTCCCTCTTAATAATATAGATAAACTTGAAATAAAAATTGGGAACAACTGCAACAGAGGAAACAATCACCCTACTGTAGTCGGGAAGTTAATAATTGAAAAACACAAGGCTAGCAGGAGATGGGTTCTAAACAAGAAAAGCCCACTCTAATCTAGTATAGGATTTGAGACGAATGATAAAAGAATGAGAGAATGAGACCATTAGTTATTTCTTTAAGAATGCAACTTAATACTAAAGATACCGGCTATTTACCGAGGAAAAAAATAAGAAAATTAGAGCGATTTATTATGCGGATTATTATTTTATACATCGTTCAAGTTTCATTGATGTAATAAATAAAGCTTCATTTATTTCTAACAGTACTAATTATAAATTGTACATTATTCTAATTCATTCAAGTAGGATATAGGTGTGTTGAACAATTGAAGTTTATCAATTTATTATAAATTTAATTATTGTACATATAAAATTATGTAAATAGTTTATTTAGAAGAATGTCAGAAAATTGTCACTTGTCAACCAAGAATTGTCATTTGTCATATTTGATATTAATATATCACTGTCATTTTACTATGTAATGATTAAGCAATGTAACAGAGTCAGTAGATATTTAAATATATAAGTCAATTTTGTGTGTATTTAGAAATAAAATGTTTAAAAAAAGACTTATTCATAATATTGTAGAACCATGGTTAACTATTACAGTGAATGTCGCTCTATGATAGTCGTTATAAAACACGTAGAGAAAAACCCTAAATAGACAGTTTATTAGATCTCCAAAAACTGTATTCAAACTGCTAAACTGTTAATTCAGATTAGCCTAAACTTTTGAATGTAATGCGATAACTAAAAAGTGGATTTTTGTCCGAGCTCGGGCGAGGTTATTTCTGATCAGTGAGTTTACTCATAGTCGTATATTCAAGATGTAATGAAATAAAATGTTAAAAAATAATTGAAATAAATTTATAAGAATTTTGGTGGTATAGATATTTTCATAAATTGCAATGATGGGTGCACGCCATAACATGAAACGATTTATTCACTTATCTTATATTGCAAGTCCGGTCACTAGTGATAACAAATACGGAGGCGATAACATACAGAGCAGGTATAACTTTCTAAAGTCTGGCAATTAAGAAACTTGTTGACAATAACCAACTACAAAACTCTAATAGGACCTGCTATATAGGTTTTTCGCTTTTCCACCTGTTTGTCGTTCAGTTGATGTGGTACTCATATGTCTACCTTCTGGATGCAGACAATCACGAATGGTTCGGCGACCAACATTTAACCTCTCTGCTATTTGTTATTGAGTTTGTACGCGTCTTCTTCCAACAATGCTTGCAATTCGCCATCTTCCATATTTTTTCGGTTGACCTAGGCGCTCTTTGCCTTTCAAGCCGAAATCACCACTTTTGAATCGTCTAAACCAACGCCCATAAGCGTCTTGCGTTGGGACATATTTCACCGTAAGTTTCCACAAGTATACAAAGGCTTACACTGGCATTTTTCTTTGAACAAGAAAAGCAGTACGTTCCACAAATGATCTTTATTTGGTTGGAAATTGGACATGTTTACCACACGAAAAATATGACGCTAACTCGAATTCATTTAAACATGAATGGCGTTTTCAAAAATACTGTCGTAGCATCAAAATGATATAACAGATTAGACTGCCCGGGAAATATATAAATGCTTATATATAATTATCTCTCAAAATTGGCACAATATAATTTTATCTGATTATATATAATTATACAAATTTTTGTATATTTAGATATAATTTTATATTAAGGTTTGGTTTCAAAGGATTATATATAATTATTATATTATTATATAGATTATATATATTATAATATATAATAGGTATTATAATATTATAATAGTTCATTTTATATAATATACAATGAACATAGAAAAATCGAAAATTAAATGGATTTTTTTTTATTTATGCTAATTTTTTTCTAAAAATATACTCTGAAGTTATATTACTTAAATTAGAATTATTAATTAATATTATTTGAATAGTATTTATCGACTTGCAATATTTTTTGATATTAAAAGTTATCAGTTATAGCAATGAAACTTATTATCATCTAATAATAAAACTATAAATTAAATATAGAACTATAAATGTATTCAACAAATAATTAGAAAAGCAATTTTTTTCTAGTCGATATGTAAAGGATTCGCGGGAATCTTATGGGAAACATTTTTTTCCAACTTTGAGAGTTAGAATTTTATATAAATCAAAAAGAATATATTATCAGAGAATATTTGAAATTATCCGTTATCTAAGTTACCAGAAAAATATTTTAAAATTACATTTCCAGTGGTTGACGTTAAAAAAAAATAACCTAAAAAATGTTATTTTTCAATAAACTAGACGGTGGATTAGATTTAAATTAAAAACTTTAATTAAAACCTTTAAAAAAAGTTAAAAAATCTGTACGATGTATCTAGAATATAAAATCTTAAAGTAGGAAGATCATTTTTTTACCATTCTCTCGAACCTCCTTAATTAAACTTATGAATTACTATAAACATAAATATTTATTTTCTTAGATCTACATTTTTTTGGTAAGCTCTTTTTATCTCTCCAATTCTGAGTCATAGCTTATTGTAAGTCAGCCATTTGTATGGAATACTATCGTGTTTGGTTTACTTCTTCCAACCTTTACTATCAGATTTCCCAATTAGTTAAACTAAATAATAATTAACAACAAATAAAATAATAATTTAATTTACTATATGAATTATTAATACACATATTAAATATACAACTCCAGGATTGCCTTGGTCCATCTGTCATCCCATTGCCTCGCTATATGGCCTGCCCATCTCCATTTCAATTGCTTTACTCTTCCAATGATGTCACAGACTTTCGTTTGTTCCCTGATCCATGCGCAGGAGTTTCTGTCTCGTTTTGTAATGCCAAGCATACATCTTTCCGTTCCCCTCTGTGCTACCCGAAGTTTTTGAATTGATTGCGATGTGAGTGTCCAAGCTTCACTTGGACACCGTAACCGGTAGAACGCACTGATCTAAGACTTTTCTTTTCAGGCAAAGTGGGAGTCTGCTTTTAAACACAATGTTGAGCCTGCCAAATACCTGCCAGATACATTTAACACGCCGTTCCACCTCTCGGGCGGGATTCCCCTCCATTGAAATCCTTTGCCTAAGGTATATACAGCTGTTCACAATCTCCAAATCCCTTCCTAAAACTGAAATTCTTCCGTCCTGAGCGAAGTTATTGAATTATGTTCCTGAAACCTGACTATTTTTCAAGTTTATTTTCAAGCCAAATGGTTCGCCAGCCCTTTGCAGTTCTTGTATGCGTCTTTGTAGCTCCTCTGGGTCTTGTGAAAGGAGAACGATATCATCTGCAAATCTAAGATGGTTTAAGTTTGCACCATTGATCTTTACACCATCCTGTTTCCAATCCAGTTTACGGAATACTTCTTCAAGGACAGCCGGGAAAAGAATAGGCGATATTGCGTCACCCTGCCGTACACCTTGTTCTACATTAATTCCCACTTCAAGATCATCATATATATATATATATATATATATATATATATATATATATATATATATATATATATATATATATATATATATATATATATATATTTATTACTTTATGAATAATAATTTTTATAATAATAATATATATATATATATATATATATATATATATATATATATATATATATATATATATATATATATATATATATATTTATGACTTTTTTTTATTATTTTTTTATTTTCAACCGTAACCCCAGGAACAAAAAATACCCCCGCGTTTGACAAGGACTTACTGTATTAGAACCAGTTCATTATGTACAGTATATGTTTTAACATTAATATAAACTAAAAAGTTTTTAATATATATTTTTTTTTATATTCTATATCTCTCTTCTATCCCTTCAATTTAAATTAGAAAATAATTGGATTATTTCAGGAAAACTATCTTTTTACTATTCAAGCATGATACATTTTTTACCTGATTGCATGATGATTGTACCATCATATTTAGATAGATAAACTTTTACCAATTCTCCAGGCTTGGAAATATTTTTCTCATCATAACATACATCAAAGTCTTGAACTTTGCAATATGAATTGTCATTTTGACAATGAATCAGAAACATTTTAGCATTCAAAATCTAATTAACTGTTTCACCTTAACTTATTATTCATAAATGAGTAATAGAACAAAAAGGCTGTTAATATGTCAACCTATTTTAATGTGTTGTATTCGACAGTGCACCTGCTATTAACCTATTGTATTGTAACGTTTTGAGAAATCTTACACGCTGTTTCTACTATGATCAGGTTAAAATAGTATGTGACCACACACACAACAAAATAATTTACATGTGGCGTTGGTTTACGTTAACCTAAAAAATTGAAATATCAAAAAATTGAGTATCAAAATGATTTGTATTTTATATTGCAAATATATCATATCGAACACACAAGAATATTTATCATTTGAAAACTAACACCAAAATTAAACACATTAAAGTGATCAAGAAAACAGGAGAAAGCATAACAATAACACTAAAAAATTTATTTTTGTCTCAGCTCATAAAAGTTGGCAATTATGTAAGTAAAAACTGAATTTATATGATTGAGTTTGGTTTTGAATGTATTGTTTATACTTGATTGATTGAATTTTGGAAAAATAAAATGAAACGTTTTTCAAAAAATACATAACTATCACCTATTTTTATACTTATGTTGATATTATATATACAAGCGTGTATATTAACAAACTAATAAAATATATAATAATTTTGGTTTTTATTTTTATAAATTTTATTTTAACCCAGAAAAGTTTGTATACCTTTTATCTTCTACATACGTTAAGTTATTATTCAATTAATACTGACATCAAAGATAAGAAAAAAAAATTGAATAACTCAATATAATAAATAATTAAAAACTAAGTACGGATTAGAGATTAAAGGTACATAATCATTAACGTAGGTTCCGAACCACGATCATTAACTAACGATAAACCCAGATCAGCACCCCACTCGGACTATCAACCCTTGGTTTCGTGCTTAACCGTAAGTTTCTCGAGAAATCTACCGACTGGCAAGTGATCAACGTACTTTTCACAAGGTATCCGGTCTTATCCAGCCTCAAACTGGTGAGAATGAAGATTAATAGGATTTTACACTCTTGCCTATTGAAATATAGTAAGTCTGAATGCTCCTTGAAATGATCACCCATTCGAGTACTATCCGGTACAAGCAACGTTGCACTTCGACCTCCGAGTCGACGGATTACAGGAGATGCTAACCTCCCAGTCTAATCGAAAACTATTATACAAGCATGAACATGAATATTTATAAATAATTACATGTGCATTATACATGTTTTGCAAAGTATAAGCTTGAACGATAAAACTCTGAAACTTTGATATTTTTGTATGGGAGTTTCTATATCCTTTGGCAGATAAAATTATATATAATTATATAAATTAATATATTTCAGAGTTCACTTACTTAGAAATATTTGTAATTCATATATATTAAAATGTATTAACATATATAATAATGTATAAATTAATATAATTATATAAAATTATATATTTATAATAAATAATTATATATAATTTTAAGTGAGGAATCAGATATAATTTTATATATTTATATAAAAGAATATATAATTTTTATAATTATATATTTTAATACATAATTAGATATAATAATAAATTTCAAAATGGTTTGATTTATACAAAATTGTATGTGCTTAGATATAAATATACCAGGTGTCCCTTTAAGGATGGATCGCGGCCGTATCTTGAAAACTATTTATCCCACAGCTTTGTGGAAAAAAATATTATACTAAAACTGACTGTGAGAAATTCACCAAAAATATTTTTAAGCTTCTAAAACGACCGCAAGAGGGCGTGACGAGCTAAACATTTTTAAAAATAATTTTTTTTGTGTATTTTCAAGTGTTAACCGAGTAAGAAAAATTCTCAGTTATAATTAGCATACTGTCTCCTACAACTTTGTTTTATGACATTTTGTCGTAACTTCGCGAATAAAGAAGTGGAGAGGGGGAGTTTTACCTATTGAGATAAAAAGTCGTCTAATGTCCGTTTGCCTTAACCGATTTTCCTCAATTTGGATTCATTTAAAAGGCAATTGCTGGGACAATCAGATAATCTGGGAGATAACTTATTTAGTTTATAAATGAAACCGCGAGGTGGCGTTACATTCAACAATAGTTTTTTGAAGTTTTGTTCAGTTTTTTCCAATGGAATGGTACAGCTTTTACTACATGGCAAGAAAGATAATTTAAAGAGGAATTATCCAGTGAAAACCCGAAATCGATATCTCTGAAATGTCAAGAGATATTTCGATTTTTCTGAAAAATCAGTTAGATTTAATTTTTACCGTAATATTAAGTTAAAAATTGGTCTTAATATGGTACAGCTTTTTTTACATGGCTAGAAAGGTAATTTAAAGATTAATCATCCAGTGAAAACCCGAAATCGATATCTCTGACATGTCAAGAGATATTTCGATTTTTCTGAAAAAAATCAGTTATTATTTCACTACTACCTGCATTAAGTTAAAAAAATATTAACCTAATGTTTGCCTTCCTTCACACTTTACGAAAAATCGAAATATCTCTTGACATGTCAGAGATATTGATTTCGGGTTTTCACTGGATGATTCCCCTTTAAATTACCTTTCTAGCCATGTAATAAAAGCTGTACCATATTAAGACCAATTTTTAACTTAATATTACAGTAAAAATTAAAACTAACTGATTTTTTCAGAAAAATCGAAATATCTCTTGACATGTCAGAGATATCGATTTACGGTTTTCACTGGATGATTCCTCTTTAAATTACCTTTCTAACCATGTAATAAAAGCTGTACCATTCCATTTGAAAAAACTGAACAAAACTTCAAAAAAGCTATTATTGAATGTAACGCCACCTCGCGGTTTCATTTATAAACTAAATAATTTATCTCCCAGATTATCTGATTGTTCCAGCAATTGCCTTTTAAATGAATCCAAATTGAGGAAAATCGGTTTAGGCAAACGGACATTAGACGACTTTTTATCTAAGTAGGTAAAACTCCCCCCCACTTCTTTATTCGCGAAGTTACGACAAAATGTCATGAAACAAAGTTGTAGGAGACAGTTTGCTAATTATAACTGAGAATTTTTCTTACTCGGTTAGCACTTCGGTTAACACTTGAAAATACACAAAAAATGATTTTCAAAAATGTTTAGCTCGTCACGCCCTCTTGCGGTCGTTTTAGAAGCTTAAAAATTTTTTTGGTGAATTTCTCACGGTCAGTTTTAGTATAATATTTTTTTCCCCAAAGCTGTGGGATAAATAGTTTTCAAGATACGGCCGCGATCCATCCTTAATGGGACACCTGGTATATAATTATATAAAATTTTATAAATAATCTAGATATAATATTATTAAATTAGACAAAATAATACATATTTATACATACTTTTATATATTTATATATAGGTATATATAATTTTTTTCCGGTTGTGTTTTAAGAAATTAAGAATTATTAACCTCCACAGCTGGTATATCAAGTCCCAGTTGTCATATAGTCCTATATATGTCCCAGAGTCCTATATATATAAAAACTAAGAACTTGAAAAACGACTTAAAAAATTCCTAGTACTAAAAATTATATGATAAATATGATATGGTTTAAAAGTTTAGCCCCCGAGAAGAAACCTCACTTTCAAGCAAGTTTAAAAATATGCATCATTTCACAACCTCTAATCTAATATGATGTTCCTAAAACTTATTTTGATTTCTTGAAATTTTCTGAAAATTCAGTTTTCTTGAAATTAGAATTAGTTTTAGCTTGATAATAATTGGACATTAGATTGCCTAATAAGTAAGAAATTATGAAATAAAATTATTTGTGCAAGATAGTTGCCTCATCAGTCTTCACCGGATAAAAACGACGTGTGAATGCAACAAATTATCTGCGAAATGTTTGGAAAGATAAAAGGCATAAACGGTTCCATCGTCTGGACGCATCAATCAAACATCGGATATAGCGATAACTTAGTATACTGTGTATACGTTTTTTGGAGGTGGATAAAAAATATTTTACAAAATCCCTAGTTTGCAGAAAGAAAAGATTGTTAGAATTGATTCAATTGTTGAAAAATTCGTATTCATTAGATTTGAACCTTACTCCCTTCGTGTGTTCCCAAACCTCAAATGATCTGTAGAATGCGTTTTAAGTCGAGGGAATAGCCGTTGCAGGTTGCTAAGCAGTAGTAGCAGGGAATAGCAATTGAGAGGCATTTTACGGATTTTCTGGAAGTGGACTTTAAGAAAGATATGGTTTTAATTGAAAAGCGTTGATCAAAGTGTATTAAAGTTTTGAGAGAATATATTGAAAAATATAAGTAGATTTGAGTAATCAAAACCGAGTTTTCATTGGAGGAGTTTTCATTTCATTTCACACGTTTAGATCACATTCAGTAGATTACGAAATTAAACAAATAATTATAATTGGCCTTTGAAACGAAACATGATCAACTTAAATATATGACGATATTCTTTGATAAACACGATACTTACACAATATTTTCATCAAAGTCATAAAGATTATTAGTCTAGCATTAACTTATGAGAAGTATGGGAAAATCTCAAAGAAAATAACGTAAACAAATGCGATAAATAGATGGTTTATAAAAACAGTTGCCAAGATTGTGCTATAGTATATAGAACATATTGATCGTATCAAAAAACACAGAACTACAAACTCGAACACAATCATTAACTTGGCTCGAGATAGAATTCATCAGTATATTCATTTGAGAAAGAGAATGAGATTTAGGGAATCATGACGAACTGGAATGACGTACCTTACTCATACTTTATTATATATGATTAACATAAAAGTATACTCTAGTGTTGAGCTGAAATTAGCTTTAATAATTTCTCAATGATACTAACATGATCAGTGAAACACTAGTCAAAGGATTGCAAGCAAGTGATTTACAGTAAGTTAACAGTTATTTAAGTAAGTTAACAGAGTATTATAGTATAAATGTTAATAAAAATTGTAATCTACGTTTTTAAATTAGCTAGCTCGAAAGTTTATTAAAATTCACCTGGAATGGCAAGAATATTACCCGAGAATATTGTTTGTGTATATTGAAGAAGTTTTGAAACTAAACTATTCATAAACGACCGAAATATCGCGCCTATGGAGGATGGATTCTATTACATAACAATGCAGCGTTACAGAAGTCACTTCCTTGAACACTTCTTTAGCACTACCGTTGGATACTTCTTAAGCGCATAAAAAATATTTCAATCCTTTATAATCAACGTTATTTGGTTTATTTTTAACTCTTTTAATAAAGATTTTCTTAGTGTGGAAAAAAACATGTTCTTTAGGAATTTGTATACCTAAGTTTAAGTTTAGTAAAATTAGAAATTTGATATGTTACTAGTTAGGATTAGTTAGTTAATTATCTGTAAAGGGTTAAGAGTTTTTTCCGATGAATTCATTCAGCTCATAAAAATTATTTTACTAATATTATGTTATGTTTAGGAATTTGTATACCTAGGTTCAAGTTTAGAAAAATTATAAATTTCATATGTTACTAGTTAGGATTAGTTAGTTAATTATCTGTAAAGGGTTCATCTTTTTTCTGATTCGGGAGTTCATTCAGCTCATAAAAAGTATTTTAGAAATATTATGCTATGTTAATGTGCCTACATATAATTAACAATGTAAATTTATAGATTAAATATATGTACAAATAACGACGGCATTGTTTTAAATACTTATTTGCACTTTGTATCTAATGTTAAATACTAAAGAGTGATTTTTTATTGTAATGAAATATAATAGCTTTGTACGTGATGGTATTTTAATGTACTGACTGCTTGGCATTCCAAGGACAAAAAAACAAACACAAAAGGTTATTTTTTCTTAGAGACATCCATACTAACATACATATTTTGAACGTTCTTTATTTGCACAATTTATTTTAAATATCAATGTTATATAGATATTATCTTATTAAAAAAACCATGAAACACAATAAACTGAACAATTATTTTTCTTATTTACCAATACAAGGTCTAAAATCTTATATCATTAGAATTTAGTTTTTGTTTACTATTTTAAAAAAACTGTAAGATAAGGTGAAGTGTATAAAAGGAAAACATGTTAGCCAATTACAGGCTTAAATATCAATATTATTAAACAATTGCATCATTAGGCATTACTATTATTATGATTTATTGAAGTAATTCTAGGTTTTAAGGATATTTTTTTTTATTAAAAAAATTACTTTGACCATCGCTTTTTTAACAGTATTATAACATTTATCGTTCCACCTTTATTAAAACTTCATTATATTTAGAGAAAAAATTAGTAGATAATTATAGAGATTTAATAGAAAATAATAGATATATGTAATTAAATTATTTCAGTTATGGATCCGTTCGTTCTGTGAAAGGCCACGGTGTTTCGCCAAAATATTTGTCATTTCCAAGTGTTGTTGTAAAGGTTTCTGCGAAAAAAAAATCAAAATTATTAAATTGCCAATAAAAAAACTAAAATGGGGTGCACCCACTCTGGGATGTTGTATTTTTGTCACTACGTAACACGAGGTTTACAATTATCGAAAATTATTTTATGGTCATTTTGATTTTTTTATGGTCAAAGATTTAAATGAAAATGAATTACGACAATGCTTAGCCTGGTCCTTCGGGGATAAAAAGGCTCCGAAAAGTGCCAATTAGGAATCCTAATTGCCTATCAAACGAGGAATTGGTCAGATTTTTGTAAGAATCTGAGGACGAAGACTATTGTGACACTTGCTCTGGAGAAGACAATATTTATTGCAAGATTTTTGTATTTTTTAAACTTAATTATTTAGATGTCTTTTAGCGAATTCATCTGAGGATGAAGCGCAGTTTGACCCAAATAATAGAAATATTATCGAACCAGAAGAAGAACTTTATAACTTGAAAATCTAGGAATATAGGGATGATATGACATTCCACTTAGAAAAGAAAATAAACTCTTGGTCGCACCGCCAGAAAATGGAGTACCTTACGATTATTTTTGAATGCTTCTTGATGATGATTTTTTGAATAAAATTGTGACGGAAACTAATCGCTATGCGGAAGAGATATTTTTTTTCCAATGATACATTGGTGCGATACAGATCCAGAATTTTACTATGAAAAGAACTTACTGTGCCAGAATTATTTTGTTTTATTGGAGTTACTCTTCATATGGGTACAATAAAGATAAATCGAATCTGAGATTATTGGAAAAAAACTCAGGCTCTTCAATCTCATATGCTTTTCATAATGTACGAGTCGGGATCGTCATTTAAACACTATGCGATGACTGCATTTTTCAAAAAATACTTGGAGAGCCCACACATTTTCTGGTCTTTTTAAAATAAGACCAGTTTGATTTTTTTTGATAATAAAATGGACCAAGTATATTACCCTGAAAAAGACTTATCTCTGGATGAATCGATGATTTTATGGAAAGGGTACCTTGTTTTTAGGCAATAGATAAAGAACAAGCGCCATAAGTATGGTATTAAATTATACATGCTGACGGAACCAGATGATATAGTACTGCGATTTCTTATCTATACTTGTCAGCTTAATATAATCGGTGGTAAAGGGCATGCACAAAAAGTTGCGCTAGAGTTATTGCGTGGAAAATTATCTCGCATTCTGAGTTGGCCACAAATTTGCTAAACCAGAAAACTTATTGCACCGGTACGTTAGTCCTAATAGAAACGGAGCTATAAATGATGTCAAAGCAAAACTAAGTAAAGGTAAGTTTTCTTAGATAATTTTAGATATTTATTTTTGAACATTTATTTACGTTTTTTTATGACAGTGAAAAGCAAAATACCTAAATGGTGTTAATTGGCAAGTGGAAAGATAAAAGGGAAGTAATGTATATTTCTACAGAATTCAAAAATGATATGATAATAACTCAAAATAGAAGAGAACAGGAAAAAGAAAAACCATTGCCACTAGTAAAATATAAGTAGTTTATGGGTGGCATTGATAGGCATAGATTATCCTGCTCAGCGCAGAACTATACGCTGGTATGACATAATTGGTATACACGCATTTCATCTTCTTCTGCATTCACAAATACTTTTTAAAAAATATAGTGAGAAAAAAATTGCATTACATGACTCTCGTTTGAAAGTCTTGGAGAAAAGTTTAGAAGAGAAAAGAGACGAACCCCGGGAACGTAAGAGACGGAACCCTAAACATAAGCCAAGTAAAATAACAAACATCAACGAAAAAGGGAAAACACTTAGAAAAAATGTCGTATGTGCCCACAAAAGAATATAAGAAAGGACAAAATGTATCATTGCATAGGCTGCACTGATAAACCAGACTTATGCTTAGGCGAATGTTTCAGGGGATATCACCAAAAAGAAGGTAGAAAAGAATATTTTCGTTTAGTTTAGTGGTTTGTTAGAATTACGGTTTTTATTTTTATGAAAAAAATTATTAACATTTAGTTTTGTTATTTTATATTTATTAGAGATACATTTATTTGTTTGTTTTTTTTATATTTCGTTTTGCCCATAAAATATTATAAATAAAAAGTAATATACAAAAATAATAATATATAAAATAGTAATATACAAAGATAATATGCAAAAAAATCCGCATATTGGTAGTATTTTATCAAAATGTGCGTAGGACGCACATGCGAGTTAAAAAAAAAACAAAACAAAAAACACCAATACTACTTATTAGAACCATCAACCTAAGCAAAAATAGAATATAAACTAATTACCAACATAATTATATATTTCGAACATGGCTAAATGATTTGTTTTTGCAATACAAATACAAAAAAAAGTATATTTGTACATATTAGTACAACTAAAAAGATTATTAAGAAAAACCTATAATGAAATAAAGGTCTGTGACAACCCAAAGATCCAGTATAGAAATAAATTTAGACAAAACAAAGGTGATGCAGAAAAAAGAAATCCAAGAAGAGAACAGAACTGAATAATTAGCGATGACAACATTGAAGTTTGGAAAGGAACTTGACGTGTCTGAGAAACAAACTAGACGAAAACATCACAGGCGATATCAGGAAGGACAACAAAATTACTTCCCCCCTGGAATATGTCTTAATATTTAAACTTATACAAAGGAACACAAAATTTAAGAATTATGAAACACTCATATGGTCAGCAGTTATTTATGGCTGCGAGATGTGGACCCTCACAAAGAAAATAGAAGAAGTGGTTGCAGTATTTGAAAGAAAAATAGCGATCCAAATTAATAATTATGTATTCCAATTGATAACAGTTTTATTCATGACACTTTCTCAGAACGATAATATAATTCATTAATTGCCATCAATCGATATAAGTTTCATTCAAATAATTTCCGGGATAATTATTGTTTTAATAAGTATATAATATTGTTATTTAAATTCTGAATTTCGTGGAAATGGTAACTAAAATAATTTAATTCAGAAAACGATTGCATTTTTCTATTGCAGTTTATAGTCGATACTCCAAACCAGCAGTAACGTAAATCAGAATGAGCAATAAACGAAAACACGTTAAAAACTAGTTCTAATATTAATTTTCTAATTAAAACCTGGACTTCAAGAAAAAATGTTTACAATCTTTGTATAATTACTTCACTCAACAAAGTTTCAATCTGTTTTAAGATTTCGAGGTTTAATTTCAAAGCACTCAAGTGAAAGAGGCAATTTTATTACCGATGCTGTATTTTATGAAAGTGGGAAAGATCCAGGCTTAATAAATGAAATGGATTAAGAAGAGTACAAATATAAACAGTTACTAATTCAAATAGTAAACAAAAATAAAATCATAATTATGTCTATAAATTAAAAGTTTATGTGTTAGTAGGGGATGCTTTTTTTATTTGATTATTTTTATAAATTCTGATAAATTTTAATAGAAAATATAATAAAATTGTTTAAATAGCAGCGAAAACTGAAAAACCACATTTGAATACAAAATAAAATTAATACTGAGTAGTTTTCTATGAAATTAAATGGAACATCAAAAGGAAGAATTTAATAACAATACAATTTAATAAGAAATAAAACAAAGAAAACAGTTAAAAGAACATTTTTGAAAAAGCACGATTATCAAAAGTAGGTGATGTTGCATGGATTTATTTAGATAAAAGTAAAGCAGTTTATTCAAATCATTTCGTGTTTTTGTCGATACCAGAAAATTATACAATTTGTCAAATATATTCGATATTATAGACTGGAAAAATAATGTAAAACTTTAAAAAACATATTATATTATATTAGTTTTATAATTTTTGAGAACACCATGTTATTATACTACTACTGCCTAGTACCACACACAACACTCGATAAAGTAATGAGTGGGCCCGCTCCGATTATTATAAGTATTTGTAACTTTGCGATAAATGGGCCCAATTATAAGCTCAGTGTCTCCTTGTTGCAAGGTATCCTAAGCGTGTTGTACATATGCTTCAAGTTCGTTTAAAATTGCTAATTACTTAAAAACTAGACCAATGCTATTTGATCATGTCCACATTCTTTGCTGAATCTTCTTGTAAAGTTGTGATATGTTAATGAAAATTTCACAACTTCTACGACGTTTCGTTGCTAATCGAGTGGTGTGATTTTAATGTGGTTTAAAATTTAACCAATAACAATGGCAAACTAAAAATTCCAAAAGTATCTCTAGAACTTATAACTCTATAGAAATTCTGTTAAGGTTTGTGTTTTTAGCGTGTTTGAAACTTATCTTTTGAAGAGTTCAACACCTCTAGAACTTTTAACTATACAGAAAAACTCGTACTGTAATGATTTTGGCATGTTTAAAAACGTATTCATTTTTCAAAGCAATTTACAACATGAACACTTTTTGCAATTTTTGAGTATTTTTAGATTTATTGATAGATCTTTCTGGAAGATTACAATAACACATACACACACACACACACACACACACACACACACACACACACACACACACACACACACACACACACACACACACACACATATATATATATATATATATATATATATATATATATATATATATATATATATATATATATATTTAGACACGGGCGTAGCCAGGATTTAGTTTTGGGGGGGGGGGGGGGGCTTTAGTTTAAAGTAAATAAAACAACAAAAATATACTTACATGAAATGAAATGACAAGAGATGGCGTTACTGTGCGCAACGTCCACTAGTTCGGATTTATATTCAATTCAAATGTAATAATTTAACTCCCTTCACTCCTCGTATTTTTTCGGTATAATATTAGGTAATATTTGACTTATTTCGGGGGGGGTTTGCACCCCTAAAACCCCCCCTTGGCTACGCCCGTGCTGTTAGATTTTCTAGGACTGCGTTCAATGAGACAGCAGTAGGTCATCACACACCCAAGCGTTGGGTTCCACAATCTCATGTGGAACACACAACAACCTCGTCTCCGCCTAAATGAATATTTTTACGCCATCCGACGGGAAGTCGGCGACAACATGGGTTGTTAGTTGTGGATAGGGTCTCCCTATTCTTGATGGTATGGTATATGTCGGCGCCCTGATGAGTCTCTCCTTTCCGGTCAAGCAACTAACAAAAATATTCATATATATATATATATATATATATATATATATATATATATATATATATATATATATATATATATATATACACATAAAAATCTCGTCTGTACATTTGAGGATTTCAAAAAAGCATATGATTCTATTGACCGAGAATTTTTATTCCGAATCTTGAAAGAACAAGGACTAGATCAGAAAACGCTGGCAATTATTAAAGCAACATTAACTAACACAAGGTCAAAAGTTAAATTCATGAGTGACATCTTAGAGCTCATCGAAAATGAACTTTTGACATTGCAACGTTACATATACGGACTATGAAAACAGAGGCCCGATTGCAATAACGGTTAATCGAACTTGACAACATACATTGGGATGTTATTGGGCTTTGTGAAACACGAAGAAAGGGTGAAGAGTTAATCAAACTGGAACCAACTGGATACGTACTCTACACTCGAGGTACGGAAAATGGCCGATGTGGCGGAATTGGATTCCTCATCAATCGAAAGCTGAAGGACAGTGTGGTAAAATTTGAAAGTACATCCGACCGATTAGCCCAATGCGTCATTCAGCTGAATAAAAAGTTCAGGCTTCAAATCGTCCAAGCTTATGCACCAACTATAAGCCATAAAGATGAGGAAATTGAGGAATTTTATGATGATGTGGCCCAGCTTTTATACAAGGAGAAATGTAGGTACAAAATCCTGATGGGTGATTTTAATGCCAGAATTGGAACAACAAGAACAGACGAAAATGCAACTGGCCCATATGGAACTGGTGAGCGAGACAATAGAGGTGACAGATTAGTTGATTTTGCTGAAGGACAACAACTATATATTATGAATTCATTCTATAAGAAAAATATCAGCAGAAAATGGACATGGAAAAGTCCATCTGGGCTTACAAGTGAAATTGACTACATCATGACCAACGATAAAACAATATTTACCAATTGTACTGTCCTTAACAATTTTAATGTTGGAAGTGACCACCGAATGGTGCGAGCAAGGGTTCGGATTGACTGTCGAAAAGAGCGCGAAAGAATGGTAAGATCAAAGAAGGGCAAGGTGGATTCTGGAAAACTGCTGGAGAGAGGAAGCGATTTTGAGATTGCTTTGTCAAACCGGTTTGCTGCGTTACAAGATCCAGAGGAGGTGGAAATATCAGTTCAATATGAAGAAATCGAACACAATGTACTTCAAACGGCTGCTTCAATAGCACCAGAAGAATACTGTCTCAAACAAACAAAAATCTCCAGTGAGACCATTGATTTAATGAAGAAACGGCGAGCAATGAGAAATGCAGGTAGTCCTTTTGGCAGGGTCGAGTACACTGAGCTCTGCAAAACTATAAGAAAACGTATCAGAGAGGACACGCGCCGATTCAATATGCAGCTAGTGCAAAAAACCCTAGAAGAAAACAAAGGAATTAACAAAGCTAAACAGCTGAGAAACAAAAGAACGCAAATATATGCTTTAAAGCGTGATGATGGCACAGTGTGCAGGGCGCGTACCCAAATGTTAGAGATTGTCAGAAGGTTTTATTCCCAGTTATATGAAGATCAGAGCCAGTCAGGGACAGCAATACCCACGGAAGAACAAATGCCAGATATCCTAGTGGAGGAAGTAACAAATGCTATAGAATGGATGAAGAACGGCAAGGCTCCACGAAAGGATAGTGTAACTGTCGAAATGCTAAAAGCTAGTGGTCGGACGTTACATAAAACACTGGCAAAATTATTCTCAAAATGCTTCAAAGAACAAAAAGTACCTGGCTTATGGAAAAATGCAGAAGTGATCCTTTTACAAAAAAAGGAGCACAGGAAGATTTAAAGAACTACTGTCCAATAAGCCTCCTATCAGTGATGTACAAAGTTTTCACTAAGATAATTTCTAAAAGAATATTAAAAAAACTGAATGACGCACAACCAAGAGAACAAGCAGGATTCAGAAGTGGATTCAGTACAATGGATCACATCCAGGTTGTACAGCAGGTCATAGAAAGGCACAACGAATACACCATGCCACTGTGCTTGGCTTTTATCGACTACGAAAAAGCATTTGATTCCATCTCAAAGCATGCGATAATGGATGCACTGCTTAGCCAAGGTGTAGCGAGAGCCTATGTAAACCTATTAGAATCGATATATGATGGAGCTACAGCCACAATTCACCTTGATGATCTTGAGGTGGGAATTAATATAGAACGAGCTGTACGGCAGGGTGACGCAATATCACCTATTCTTTTCTCGGCTGGCCTTGAAGAAGTACTCCGTAAACTGGATTCGGAACAGGATGGTGTAAAGATCAATGGTGCAAACTTAAACCATCTTAGATTTGCAGATGATATTATTCTCATTTCACAAGACCCAGAGGAGCTGCAAAGACACATACAGGAACTGCAAAGGGCTCGCAAACCATTTGGCTTGAATATAAACCTGAAAAAGAGTCAGGTTATGTTCAATAACTTCACTCAGGACAGAAGAATTTCAGTTTTAGGAAGGTATTTAGAGATTGTGGACAGCTTTATATATCTTGGGCAAAGGATTTCAAAGGAGGGGAATACCTTCCGGGAGGTGGAACGGCGTATTAAATGTGGCTGGCAGGCATTTGGCAGGCTCAACATAGTGTTTAAGAGCAGACTCCCACTTTGCCTGAAAAGAAAAGCCTTCGATCAGTGCGTTCTACCCGTTATGACATACGGAAGTGAAACCTGGACACTCACATCGCAATCAATTCAAAAACTTCGGGTGGCACAGAGGGGAATGGAAAGATGTATGCTTGGCATTACGAGACAGAAAGTCCTGCGCATGGATCAGGGAACAAACAAAAGTCTGTGACATCATTGGAAGAGTAAAACAATTGAAATGGAGATGGGCAGGCCATATAACGAGGCGATGTGACGACAGATGGACCAAGGCAATCCTGGAGTGGATGCCGCTTGATCGCAAGCGTCCGCGAAGAAGACCGAAAGCACGATGGATTGATGACATCGTTAAGTATGTTGGACCCGAATGGCAGAGGAAAGCCCAGGACCGTGAAGGTTGGAAGCATGCTGAAGAGGCCTTCATTCTGCAGTGGATCGATACGGGCTAATGATCATGATGATATATACATATATATATATATATATATATATATATATATATATATATATATATATATATATATATATATATATAATATATATATATATATATATAATATATATATATATATAGCAACACGTCGGTTCAATATACAGCTAGTATAAATAAAATACTACAAGAAAATAAGGAAAACACGGTGCAGGGAGCGTACGGAAATGTTAGAGATTTTCAGAGGATTTTATTCAAAGTTATATGAAGATCAAAACCACAGCAATACCCACGGAAGAGCAAATGCCAAATATCCTGTTGTATAAAGTGGCAGATGCTATAGAAGCAATGAGGAATGGAACGACTCCAGGAGAAGACAGTGTAACGGTTGAAATGTTAAAAGCTGGTGGTCGAACTTTACATATAATACTGGCAAAATTGTATTCAAAATACATGATGCAACTGTTTTTGGTTTTTATTGACTATGAAAAGGCTGAATATCATAGGAAGCCATAATGGATGCATTACTTAACCAAATGATAGACAGAGCATATGTGAACCTACTGAGATCCATGCAGAACGGGGTAAACGACTGGGTGACGTAATATCGCCCATAATTCGTTGAATAGGTATTCCGTAATCTGGAGTAGGAAGAGAATCGAATTAAAATCAATAAGCACACTTAAGCTATCTTAGATTTGCAGATGATTTTGTTATCCTGTCACAAGCCCCAGATGAGCTACAAAAATACATACAAGAGCTGCAAAGGGTGGGAGAATTATTTGACTTGGCAATAAACCTGAAAAAGAGTCAGATTGTGTTCAACAAATTTGCTGACAGAATTTCTATTTTAGAAAGCGATTTAGAGGTTGTGGACCACTATATATATATTGCAAAGGATTTCAATGGACAGCGGTAATGGAAGTGGAACGGCTGTTAAGTATGGCTGGCAGGTATATGGCAGGAGCAATATAGTATTTAAGAACAAACTCTCAATTTGTCTGAAGAGAAACTTTGATGAGTGCGTGCTGCTTGTTTTTATATACGGAAGTAAAACATGGACACTCACATCACAATCAGTTCAAAAACTTCGGGTAGCACACAGAGGAATGGCAAGATGTATGCTTGGCAATACTAAGCGGGACAGAAAAACATGCACATGGATAAAAAAACAATCGAAATTATGTGATTTATCGTAAAGGTGAAGAAATTGAAATGGAAGTGGGCAGGCCATATAGCGAGGCGATGAGACGACAGATGGGCCAAAGCAATCCTGAGATGGATACAGCTTGATCATAAACGTTGCATGACTCAGAGGAAATTCATTCCTATTCGGATTTCACACCTCTTGCCTGTTAAAATATATTCAAGCCTGGTCTCTCCTTGTAGGGTAGGTAACAAGTGACGCTGCATTTTGACATCCAAATCGCCGCCGGATTATAGAGATGCCAATGTAGAACTATTTAATGAAATGTGATCTAATAACTTCATAGTAAATTTACCGTACATTTTTCAGATCTGCTTTTTACAGACAATTGATTCGACATAACAATGAGGATTGTGTGGATTTCCAGATCAGAGTACAGTCAGAGTACTAATTGGAGATTCTGCAAAAAATACCATCCTTTTAATTGTATTCGAGTGTATTTTAGTTTCTCTTCAATCAAATAAACCCTAAATTAATTACGAATAATGCAAACAGCAAAAAAGCAAACCAATTTATTTAGAATCCCTATTTCAGCGAAAAGATACCGTTTTCTAAAAATATAAGTAAAGTAATTAAATTTGGAAAAGGTTTTCTATCGCATCTTCCAGCCGAAACCGCAAACCAGCAATAACGTTAATTAGAACGAACCGTAAACCAAAATACGTTAAAGACTAGTTCTAAAATTAATTTCTTAATTAGGGAACTCTCAACTTAAAAAAAACCGTTTACAATTCTCGTATAATTACTTCACTCAGCGAAGTCCCTATCTGTTTTAAGATTTCAACACTTAATTCTATAGTACTAAAGTGGAAGACGCAATTTTATTACTGGTGTTGTATTTTATGAGTAAGAACGCTCTTGGTTTAATAAATATAATGGCTTTAAGAGAAATATTAATATAAACAGTTTGTGTCTGTTTACAAACAAACAGAAATTATAATATTTTTATTCTAGACATATATTTTCTTAAAAATGGATAAGTTAACTCGGAAGTATTTGGTTTTCAAAAGACAAGAAAAGAAAAAAAAATGTAAATTGAGGAACGACAAAAACTGAAAAACACTATAAAAAGAAAGGAGGTTATTATAGTGCTAAGCTGTAACATAGAATAAGAAGAAGGACATTTTAAAATTACTGTTAAAAATATCGTAAAAATGGAATTATCTTTTAAGTAAGAAAAGAAGGTAAAATATTGTTTCAAAAATTGAATTTTCTTACGCTAGTGCTTTGTAGTTTTTGAATTAATTTAGATAATGTTCAGTAATTGCATTAATTGGAATATAAGAATGTTATAAAATGAGGCACAATAATAACTCTAAGAGATAATCCGGTAATTTTTAGTTTATCTTAAATATCAAACAATGGCATTATATTATAAAAACAATGTCGTTCAAATCAGCTTAGTCTTTCACACATATCGTGTGACATATTTTCAATAAGGGCCTAAATGTTCCGTTTATGGTAAAGAATTGTTCAAGGTATATTTCTGCAAACCAGAGATTTATCATAACCCCACAAAACATAATCTAAGGGCGTGCGATTGTTGACCTTGGTGGCCAGCTGACATTATCATTTCTCGAAAGCCTTTTCTTGCAATAAATTCATTGCCTGGCGAGATGTGTGACAAATCGCACCGTCTTGTTGTTTATATCCACATTATTTGGTGCATACTGAGGATATTCTGTTAGCATCTTCTTACAGCGTTCTCAATTAACACACAAACATTTTTACAAAAATAAGATCCTATCACTCCTTCAGCCCACCAAATAGTGACTTTCTAAAGATGAGGTAACTCCTGAATCACTTGAAGATTTTCATGGCCCAAATCCTGCAGGTATATTTGTTTAAAAACCCATCAAACCTTCATCCGCTTTATCGGAAAAGATTATTTTTTTCCTAAAGTGAGAGCCTTCTAACGCCTTCCAACTACTTTAGAGCCCCATTCGTGAATCATGTATCTTTCTCCTCTTTATAATTGCTTCTTTTATCGAAAAAAAAACGAAACAAAAAGTGACTCTATTAGAAGATCTGTTCGCAAATATAAAGTCAAAAGATTGAGAAATGAAAAATATGTAGAATTATGAAAGGAGAAAGTATTATAATTTAAAATATCCAACAAATACAATTTGACAACTACTAACCGAAGCAGTATTCGTGTTGTTTTGTTAAAAGTGCAAAATTTCCATGGGTTCGTGAACTGCAGGCAATTAAATGAATTTGAAAAGTGACGCTCTTTTATTATCAAAGATAAGGTAGTCTGAGAATTCGAGTTATACGCGTTTATTTAATTGTTCGAGAAATATTCAAGGACGTGACCTATATGTTCATAGCTCTCGTATAAGGCATGATCTAAGTAAAGATTCATAATGAATTGGATACATTCAATAATACAAAAATTTACCGTAATAATTTTTTCAAAAATTAAAAAAAATATTGTTGCTATAAGAAGTTTTATAAAAACAATTTACTATAATACTATAATACTATAAACCTTTAAATGAAACAATAGCCTAATCATAAATAAATCCCCTAATCAAACATAATTATTTCTAAATAAGTACTTCACTTAAAGGCAATAAAATAACAATTTTAATAAGATGCGCACGCAACCAAGCAAAACTATTAATCACTAACATAATTTGTATTACCCGGGACAAAAGTACCGAACCCCCTGCATTCATCAACGAAAAAAATATTTTCCTTTGATACGCTCCATTCAATATAAAAGCCCCACTACCGGATATGTGTCTACGTGTGCGTGTATGCTATTGAGCTGCTTTTTTTATTTGAAATTCAATTAAAACGATCCATTTTTTCTGTCTACTCATCATGATTTCTTCGGGCGAAAAGATCGTGACGTTTGTTTACACACAACAATCTTTTAGGACAAAAGAAGGAGAATCGTAGAGCAATAGATTCTTGAGATGTCGAGAGCGTCGAAAGAATGGAGCCAGAAAACAGTTGTAAAGCTTAATTTTGGGACAATAGGGGGTTTCAGATGCATGGTTTTCGATAAAGACTGATGGTAAAAAATCAATTAAAACTCGAAATAAGTGGCTTTATAAGTTTACAGCGCATCAGGAAGTGATTTTTTATGGTTTAAAGTTTTTTAAACGGATAGGAATAAAGTGAATGAGCGCAGAAGAATGAATCGAATTTTTTATCATTATTATGCAATAAAGGAAAATTTATAAAAGGAATATGTTATAAAAGGAAAAGTTCTCCAGGAAAGGCTTACTGCAACGAAATATCGCTTTCAGCTCAAGACATTGTTGATCCCATTTTCATGTATTGGGTTAATGTAAAAGTTCGCTCCGTTTTTTGATAAAAATTGAAGAAACATTTTATATACTAAAAATTAAATTGAATCAATATTGTATGTGCGGTTCTGTTCGATGACCTTTCTCCATCTCTTCACTAGCTGCATAATTCCGCACTCATAGAAATTTTGAAGTCATCCCAGTGAAGTTATAAAAGTTTGTGTCGGATGGCCAAAGAGATTTGTGATCTAGCGTTGTCTCCATGGAATATAATGCCCTTTCTCTTGGTTAATTCAAGCTGCTTCTGGTTGATTGCTAGCCAGAACTCAGTTAGTTGTGAACGGTATTTCTTCGAATTAATATCCTGGTTTTCAGGTAACAGCTCTTAATAAATGATTCTTTTCCAGTCACTCAAAATACATAACATAACATTTTTTTTCGGATGTAAACTGACTTTAGCACCGGTTCTAAGGGCATCTACGCGCTTCCACCATGATCTCCTATGCTTAACATTAATTTACACAATTTCATGAGTTTACATGACCTCTAACCATCCGATTTAAAAACGTATCAATTTCATTGTGTTTTAATGGAGAATTGCATACAGAAATTCAGTCTATCAAATTTTTCTCCGTTAACTCATGCGGCACCCCTACATAGATCTTGCTAACCATTGGAAGTTGACGTAATCGGCTTGATATTGTTGAAAGTTGATTCTAAGAATATCTCCGATCTCTCGAGTTGTTCTTTGCGGATCGCTTTCATTTAGCCGGTATGGGTCCTGAGGTGCTGGTGTTGATAAGAGCACGGAAAAGACAGAAAAAATACAGAATATCGGTATGGACAAAGAAATATTTAGAATAATTACTACAATTTACTACAGGAAAATATTTACTAAAAAAAAAATATTTATTACACACTCAATTTACAATTTTTTTACTTTCTGAATTATATATTTATGTTTTGTTCTTAAATATATAATCTAATATATTTACATAATTTAATAAAATTAAACTAATTTACCTTAAATTAAATTGGCAAACTATTGCAAAAACTTGCAGATTAGTTTAAAAATTGAAAGCGAAAGCGAATTGAAAGTTGTGAAGATACACAACATGGGTGGGAGTCGGTGCACTATCTCTGTGTCTTTTCGGGCGCGTCATGCCTTTTTACGTGCGTCCTTGCATGACTCTTGTTCAACAACGTATGAGTTTAACCTTTCAACAGATGAATGCGTCTTGATGACTAAACATTGTGTGGACATATCTTATCTTTTTTTGTATCTCCGAAGCATTATTACCTTTTCAGAGATAAAAATGTACCATATGTCAAGATTTTTCCTTATTTTCTGCCATTTTAATGCTTAATAAAATTTAACAAACAACAAAATAACAAATTATTTTCCAAGTACTTGCTGAAATTCCTTCTATCAAACAATGTCAAAGCAGTAGATATGTGAAGTAGATAACAATTTGGTTTTGCAACGCAATATTATTCAGAGCCAAAAGCAGGACGCACTTTTGCACTAACCGACTATTTATCTTCTTTTTAATCTACATAATTTTTATTTTAGATTTAATATTACAAGAATTACAATAAAAAAATTCTGGGTTCGAACATTTAAGACACTTCTGCAGTATCACATAAAAATAGAAATATAACCTAAGAATGGTCGATCTGTAAAATGTGTAACAAATAATTGAAATAACATGAAATATTATATTTGTTTTAGTAGAAATTAGTTTTTTTATGTCTTTTTATTGGCATTCGGAATTTAATTATATAGTAACTATTAATTACCATTGAATAAAGCTGGATTATAGATAGTTCCTGTGCAGAAAAGTGGATATATTGGACTTAATTAAATTGGACTTATAAAAAAGAGTTTCAAGCATATCTCAAGGAAGTACTATAATGTTTTGTTACAAAAAAGCCAGTCACCTTTATGGATAAGGTAAACATTATCTTGACTACTTGACTAAAATATTCGGATTAAGAAAAATAATAATTAGTATGTTAAAAATTTAGATATGTCACCTTTCGGGTTTTGTGAATAAACATGATTTTCGATATTGATTTGATGAAAAGCCTCTGCAACTGCAAGAGAAACTCTTATACTGTAGAGAGATTGCAGTATGATGTGGAATATATTCCTATGGCATTATTGGATGATACATTTTTGAGGATGCCAATGAATACAACTATTTTTCCTTCAGTTCTCTATATTCAAATGATTGACGCGATTGACACAATTATTGACCAGATTTCCTCTTGTAATAATGACACATAGTATCAGAGAGGCGACTGCTTACGCTTCAAGATATCAAGAAACCTCCTTAGGCAATTATTTTCAAATCATATCATTTCCAGATATGTGGACATCCAAGATAAATCGCTAGGTTTATTCTATTTATATTTGTAATATTATTTGAAGAGCAACGTTTACGTTTACCCCTAGAAAATATTGCGAAGCTTAAGTGCAGAATTTAACAGCGCTCAACCGTTATCTTTAAAAAAATAAAACCCCCGTTTTTCTTTTGCACTCTGTATATGCACCGGTTATGGTCTAATATTATTGTCCAGACATCCGCATAGGGTTTTTATTTCGAAAGTAGTGTCGCTTCCACTTCCAGAGATTAGTGGTTGCATTTTTCGACATGTGGTCTTATTTTAAGCTGTATGAACTAACCTCTTTAGCGTCGTCTTGGAAAACAAGATTTTTTAACCTGTCAAGATGCTTTTGCTTGGTGTCACATGTGAAATAGAAAACAAACAGACATTTTCATTATCCATAACCATAACAATATTTTTGTTGAATAAGTTAATTTAATTTAATTCACATTAGAAGATTATTTCATTCTCTGAAAGGTATGTTTCAAATAAAAACGCAAACGTCTTAGAGTGATGAAACTGAAAAAAATTGACTTTCAAAAATTAAACATTAGCAACAATAATTATAGTAGAAGATAAAAACGAATTGTTCATGTGAAAAATCGTTTATCCCCTAAATTAGGTATGCATCATACCTTTCAGTCATATTGTATGCATTTATGTCTAGAGAACCCAACAGGTTTTATACTTAAGAAATCTTGGACATAGATATACTCCTCTTCACAGATGGAGTTTCCGAAAATAGGAAAACACAAACAGTTATGCAAGAAGACTAAAAATAATACAACTTGTTTGGTTAGGAATGGAGGAAGAACGAATTAAACTGAAAAGTATTGAGGTGAAGGAATTTAATGCGTTACATATAAGAGTTATAATACATAAGAGACAATTTAGAAAAAAAGTGAGCAAGAGCGTACGAGAGCAGCCTAAAAAGTTTCCAGCCTCAACATGAAGATAGCGTTACCCGTTAAAAATATTTTTGTAATATAAATACACCTACGCAAATTAAAGCCGAGATGGATACTATTACTTTTATTTACTTTTTCAAATGCAAAAATTTATTCCCGGTCCGATATTTAATTTTTTCCATCTACCACATCTTTTTAACATCTACTGACATAAATGACTGTTAAACAACTAATGAGCATCTAATGTGGCTGAAATTTTCAAGGTTATCTTTCAACGCATGCGCAATTATATTACCAGAATATTTTTAACGAGTAGTGTCATCTTTATGTTGAGGCTGGAAACTTGTCAGACTACCCTCGTATGTGATTTGAAAACCGGGAAAGAGAACAAAAAATTTACCAAAATCACAAACTTTTGTAAATAAATGTGTGTATAAAATATTCAGTCTTGAAAAAGTCATCACTAAGGCACTCTTAAGGTATGATGAAAATAAAATAATGGGACTGATGGCGCAGCGTTCGATCTGATAATACTGTTAGCTTTCCTTTTGGAACTGAACTTTCTAGACTCACTTGGTGATCCAAGATGTTGACAATGTGTGTGAAGTGTGCTGAAAATAAATGACACCAATTTCGAGCAGCGGTGCGCCCCAAAAAGTCAAGATTCTTTTATCACAGACAAGATCAGTTGTCAATGATTTTCATAACGCCCTAGAAAAATCCGGTTCATGAAAATAATTGTTACCGCCCACCAAGTGACTAGGGAGACTTGAAGAGGGAGATTGAAGGGAAGCTAACTGCATTGCTAGATCGATCTGTACGCCACCAGCCTCATTACTTTATTTACACACCTCGTATAAGGAAACCAATAACTAATTTCAGGCAAGTTTAGACTGTAACATTTTTGAGTTTTGGAACCAAGAAGGAAGAATCATATAATTTTGAGATATGGGGAATTGTAAACGGCCAGAAATAAAATCTCTAAAACTTGAAAAAGTGGATTTTAAGTTTACACTAAATCGTAAGAATTTTTTATAGCTTAGGAATTTTATAATAAACTGAGATAAGTCAAGAGGAATATGGGCAATTTTACTTTCTATATAAATATTTTATTTATTATTTACAATATTTAATAATTAAGTATTTTATTTAGTATTTAGAGAAACAATTAAAATTATATATTACATAATAGAAGGTGCCTTTAAATTTCTCTAAAGCATGTTGAATTACTTTCTCCCCTCAATCTTTACTGCTCTCGGCATCGTAAACAATTTGGAGAAACTTTACTTAGCTATAATGCTGGTTAATATAACTGCTTGAAAATGATTAAGGATCTTTTTTGAAAAAGTTAAATGATTTTTCTAATCCTTTTGATTGGATTATTAATAAAAATAAATTATTTGTTAATTTTAGAGTTATATTTTTGCTAGAATTTTTTTGAAATGCAATATATTTTAAAAATACATTAGATTCGTATTATTAAACATCGAGCTCGAACATTATTTTTTTAATAACAGCCATACCAAGCTGTTTATGTATAACATGTATTTTTTTGGCAATGGAATTAAAAAATAAGGAAAAATGTGATCCTTTTTTTCATAATTTGCCTAATCTTAAATTACAATAAAAATTTGAGAATATTTAGAAATATACGCCATTTTCGATGAAAATATTTTAAGATCAGGCCCTTAAGAGAATTTACATGAAAAAGTGGAAAAGCTTAAATTTTTTGCGATCGCGTTTTACAGTATTCTTTGTTTTCGGGCTTAAGTGGCATCGTCAGAGATTTCATCTGAAGCAACTTGAAGATACCATTCGAGCTGGTGAAATATTTGACACGTTACTTCAAATTCCATATATATTATTCACGTATGGACCCTGGTGGACCACGCGAAGTACAATTAGAGGCGTTCCTAGAGGGCGCTTGCTATCTACTTTATGAGGAATTAACTCGCTCATATTTTTTTACCCTATAAAGCTGGGAATATTTTGACTTCAAAATAGAGAAGAGTTATAATTTCTACATAAAAAAGGTATCCTTGGTCAATATTGATATCTCACGCCGTGTGCGAGATAATCGTGTTCGAATATTCCATTGCACATCTTGTTGATAGTTGAACAATATGAAATTAACAAAGTGTGCTTTAAATGTTGTGTAAAAATTATTACATCTCGATGACAACTGTCATTATTTTCTATTTATTCTCCTATTAAACGTAGGTGGAAACAAGTTTCTCCAATCTTGAGATGATATTAAATAATTTGTAAAAAATGCTCAGACCTAACCAGTTTCCTAACCATGATTTAAGAGATATGCTCTGCGTTTATGCGCAAGTAAATTACAATAGTCGCGCTGCAGTTGGAAGGTTATCCCAGATCGACAAATTTTTCAGAGAATTTTCAATCAGTTAGGCGAAACAGGCTCCTGTGTTACAACAATCCTGGTGGATGACCAAAACGTATAACGGTAGAATAAGAAGAGGACATTTTGGTTAGTATCGCGGAAAATCCTAAACTAGGCACTAGACGTTTGGAGGCATCTACAGGATTTATCGAATCTACCGTTTCAAGAGATCTCCATAAAGAAAAATTATTTTCCTACCATTTTTGGTCTATTCAAAATTTATTAGATTCTGAAGATTATATTAGATCTCAAGATTCGCCAAATAGATCCGAATTTTGTGAAAATCTACTTCATAAAAAAGTTAAGAATCCATGTTTCTGAAAAAGGTATTGTATACTGACGAGGCAACTTTTACCAGACACAGAATTTTTAATTGGCGAAATAATCATTTTTACGCCCTGTAAAATCAACACCCACCAAAAGAGCAACATTTCCAATACGAATTTTCAATTAATATGTAGTGCGGCACTGCATTAATAATTGTGCGGCACAATTTTTTAATCGGCCCATTTGAGTTTCCGCAAAAACTAAATGGAGATCAATATGTGTAGTTTTTAGAAAATTATTTATTAGACCTTTTAGACAGTATACCTCTAAACTTAAGACAAGACATGTGGTTCATGTAAGATGGGGCGGGGCGCTACCGCATTTTACTGTTGCAGTACGAAATCATTTGAGTTAACGTTTTCCAGATCGACGGATTGGGGGCAGTGGTGAGTTTCCTTGGCCACCTCGTACCCCAGACATTAATCCGTTAGACTTTTATTTTTGGGGTCATATGAAGTCTTTAGTTTACCATGATGAAATCAATACACGAAACGAACTTTTACAAAAAATTCAACAATCGCGCCAATGTTATTAGATACGAAGAAAATATCTTCTCAACTATGAGATATCACTTAACAAAGAGCCTGCGAACGTGTATTGAGGTAAACGGTGGATACTATCAACACCTATTGAAGTAAATTTTAAAAAAATCGTTATTTTAAATTAATAAATTGCCTTGGATTAAAAAATTCAAGGCACACTTTGTGAATTGCAAATTTTTCAGCTATCGACAAAATGTGCAATGGAATATTCGAACACGAATATCTCGCAAACCGCGTGACATATCGATATTAACCAAGAGTACCTTTTTTACGTGGGAATTATGACTCATGTCAAAATATTCCCAGTTTTATAGAGTAAAAAATATGAGCCAGTTAATTCCTCAAAAAGTGGGTAGCAAGCGCCCTCTAGGACTCAAACTTATACCAAATACGGATTTGTCACCTATGAAATCCCAACTACCCCGATTTTGAACCTGATATCTTCAACATATATATATATATATATATATATATATATATATATATATATATATATATATATATATATATATATATATATATATATATATATATATAAAGTGTACCGCCAGTTTATTATAAAATTCCTAAGCTATAAAAAATTCTTACGATTTAGTGTAAACTTAAAATCCACTTTTTCAAGTTCTAGAGATTTTTTTTCTGGCCGTTTACAATTCCCCATATCTCAAAAATATATGATTCTTCCTTCTTGGTTCCAAAACTCAAAAATGTTACAGTCTAAACTTGCCTGAAATTAGTTATTGGTTTCCTTATACGAGGTGTGTAAATAAAGTAATGAGGCTGGTGGCGTACAGATCGATCTGGCAATGCAGTTAGTTTCCCCTTTGGAAGGAAAGTAGCCCAACATCTGCCTCTTCAATCTCCCTCTTCAATTCTCCCTAGTCACTTGGTGAACTCACTCAACATGAAATGACATGAATTTGAATGAACATGAATTTCAATGAAAATGGCGTATATTTATTTCTAAATTTTCTCAAATTTTAATTTCATTTTAAGATTAGACGAATGATGAAAAAAGGATCACCTTGTTTCTTCATTTTTTATTCAATCGCTAAACAATACATCTTATGCATTAAAAAGCTTGGCATGGCTGTTATTAAAACAAATAATATTCGAGATCGATGTTTAAAAATACGAATTTAATGTATTTTTAGAAAATATTGCATTTCAAAAAATTCTAGCAAAAAAATTAACTCTAAAATTAACAAATAATTTATTTTTATTAATAAGCAAATCAAAAGGATTAGAAAAATCATTTATATTTTTCAATAAACGACCCCTAATCATGTTCAAGCAGTTATATTAAGTACCATTATAGCTAAGCAAAGTTTCTCCAAATTCTTTACGATACCGAGAGCACTAAAGATTAAGAATAGAAAGCAATTCAACATGCTTTAGAGAAATTTAAAGGCACCTTCTGTTATGTAATATATGATTTTAATTATTTGTTTAAATAATAAATAAAATACTTAAATATTATATACAATATTTAAATAATAAATAAAATATTCATATAGTAAATAAAATTGCCCATGTTCCCTTTTGACTTATCCCAGTTTGTTCTAAAATTCCTAAGCCATAAAAAAAATCTCACGATTCAGTGTAAACTTAAAATCCACTTTTTCAAGTTTTTATTTCTGTTGATTTCTGTCAGTTTACAATTCCCCATGTCTCAAAAATCTATGATTTTCCCTTCATGGTTCCAAAACCCAAAAATGTTACAGTGTAAACTTGCCTGAAATTAGTTTTTGGTTTCCTCATACGAGGTGTGTAAATAAAGTAATGAGGCTGGTGGAGTAGACGTCGATCTTGCATTGCAGTTAGCTTCCCCTTTGGAAGGAAAGTAGTTCAGTCTGATGCCTCTTCAATTCTCCCTAGAGTCACTTGGTGGTCGATAACAATTCTTTTCGTGAACCGAATTTTTCTAGGGCGTTATGAAAGTTATTGACAACTGATCTTGTCTGTTATAAAACTTTTGGGGCGCGCCGCTGCTCAAAATTGGTGTCATTGTCATGTCATGTGTTGTGTCATTGTCATTGGTGTCATGAAATTCATTTTCAGCACACTTCACACACATTGTCAACAACTTTGATCACCAAGTGACTCTAGAAAGTCCAGTTCCAAAAGGAAAGCTAACAGTATTGTCAGATCGAATGCTGCGCCATCAGTCTCATTATTTTATTTTCATGATACCTTAAGAGCGCCTTAGTGATGACTTTTTCAAGCCTGAATATTTTATAAAGACATATTGATTTCTGATTAACATTGTGATTTTAGTAAATTTTGGTCCAGCCTCAACATGAAGATCAAGTACTACTCGTCAAAAGATAACGTTGAAAATTTCAGCCGTATTAGAGGCTCAGTAGTAGTTTAACAGTCATTTCTGTCAGTAGATGTGTGTCAGTAGTGTTCTTGTAAATATGAAAAAAATCGAATATCAAGACGTTATTACATTCTTGCATTTGAAATATATGTGGTGGTTAATAATTCAAAATTGTTTCGTTAAAAAACACGTTTAATTTAGGAGAAAGGTAAATAATGGTTTATTCAAAGTATACGCAATTATTAGCTGCACATTTTTCCCATCTCTCTGGTAATATGTCGATGCTCTCCTAGAAAAACCGTAACCTTTTGAGGTGGTCTAGTCATCAAGCCTTTTTTTGACATCTCCGTAATTGCCGAGGTGTTGCATGGAAAGTACGTGAAACATCGATGAAAACAAGTGGTAATCGGACAGGGCCAGGCCTGATGAGTAGGTGGTAGTAGCCAAGCGCAGAAATGATGTCTCTGACGGCTTTCGTAGTGTGTAATGGGGCTTTGTCGTGCTGCCAAATCACTTTTCCTTGTCTTGTAGTCCATTCTAATCGCTTTTCAATCAATACATGGTTCAATTTGATCATTTGTTGACAGTAGCAAACGGTATTAACTGTTTCAGCTAGTTTCAGAAGATCATGGTACACGTCACCCTTCTGATCCCACCAAATATACCACATTGTCTTCTTGCCAAAGCGCGGTCGATATTGATGGTTGCCCTGGGCCAACCCATAATTTTTTGGGTTTTGGATTCTCGAAATATATCCATTTTACGACTCCAGTCACGATACGATGCAACAAAGTCTTTCATTCATGCCGAGAAAACAAAACTATTTTCCATCTCTCTCTCATTCAGCTGATGTGGTACTCATTTTCCGGCCTTCTGGATCTTTCCCATGGCATGCAGACGATCACAAATGGTTCGGCGATCAGCATTAAACATCTCTGCTATTTGTTGTTGAATTTGCATATTGTCTTATTTCAACAATGTTTGTAATTCGGTATCTCCCTTTATCTTTTGACCAGGGCATTCTTTGTCTTTGAAGTCGTATATATGTATATACATGGTGATTCACGGTGGATGGTACATTAGACGTTTACGGAAAACTACTTGGGATAATGATTTTAAATTTGGGATACTTATGTAAATGAGTGTGAACTATCTGTTTAATATAATTTCTGCGCTGCAGTGGTGCCCAATCTACTCGGAGCTGATTTCAAATTGGTTTTTTAATATATAATATCCTATATGTTATTGCATTTCTAGATTCTGTGATCCATTTTGAATCTTTCTTATGTAACATATATACTATACATATCTTGAGCCGTTTCGGAAATAATAAATATTTTTTAAGAAATTTGGTAACAAACATCCCTGAATAAAAAAAAATATATATATATATATATATATATATATATATATATATATATATATATATATATATATATATATATATATATATATATATATATATATATATATATATATATATATTTACAACCAGCATAGCTAGCTATATATCTAAATCTTTGAGAACGGTTTCTTAATAGGTTGCTTTATGACAATATGACATGAGAATTAATGTATATCATACAGGGCGTTTACAAAATAGTAACCTTTTGATAGAATTTAAAAATTCATATTATGTAGGAATTTTAAATAGAACTCCCTGTATTTTATAGTGGCGCTCAAAAGAGCAACAAATTGTGTATCTAAAAATATTAGGTGATGATATACCTATTTTCAACGGTTTTCGACTTATAAACAAAAAACCAAAATAATGCAATTAAAGCAAAGATAGCGGTTTATTTTATTTTATTTTAGTAAACAATTAATACAAAATTAAAATTAGAAACATAATACTATCTAAAAAACTATTTTTATAGCAAAGGTTCGAAACGCTGACTGTTAACCTCTAAATACTTAACATTCTAATATGACCCCTTTCATGACGGCTATTCTTATCTCAATAGAATCTAAGCTTGCGAATGCTTGATTCATTCGATATTTTAACTCCTCTCTAGTGTTTACTGGCGTTTCGTAGATAGCCTTTTAAAGTACCACAAAGATAGAAATCAAGAGGAGTTAAATCAGGTGATCTCGGCGGCCAATTCCACGGACCCAAACGTCTAAACCACCGGTCTTGAAGTAGTTCAAAGAGTTGCCTACTTACTTCTTCTGTACAGTGTGCCAGAGCACCATCAAGCTTGAACCAGTTGCTTCGATACACTACCAGTGTAAGGTTTTTGTCAAATCCTCTACAACTATTATTATTATTTCTAGATACTTTCGTGAAATTAACTGTTCATCGTAAATGAAGAATTGAATTTCTCTTGGAGTGCGGAATCCCTGTTAAAATAAGGATTTTTATTGGCCCAGAAGTACTAGTTTCATCTGTTAAAAACTCCTCTCGAAAATTTGGACTCATCAGTCCAGATTATTTTTGTAAAAAATGTGGATCTTCCTGGAAATTAACTAATTAATTTTCACAAAATTCCACTCTTTTAGGGTAGTCGTCTGGCTTGAGAAACTGAGCTTTAGAAAATTTGTAAGGGCGCATGCCGTGTTTTTTCAGTATTCTTTGTAATGAGGAGAATGTTATGTGGAGCTCGTCTTTAGCTTTTTTAATAGAAGATTGCGGGTACGCATGGAAATAAGCCAGAATGTTAATCTCGTTATCCTCAACAGATGTTACTGGCTTTGTCAAATTCCGGGGTGCCTTCGAAAAACCAAAATTTATAATATTTATTTCAATCCGTCTAAATTTTCTTTTATTCATTCATACTAAATTAGGAGACATTGTTTTCGCGTTAAATTGTCTCCAGGTGCGGTCGATAATTTTGTCACACTGTCCATATAAATTAAATAAATTCCTGATCACTGCATTTGAATTCCTTCCATTCTTTACTGAGACAATTACTTACTTAAATAGGCTAATTATGAATTATCAAACTAATAATGTCAAATACATAAATTTTCAAAATATTGGTTTAGAAGTAATGTCACCCTAGCCGGCATGGCCCACTACTAATATAAACCATTATCTTTGCATTAATTTAATTATTTTGATTTTTTGCTTATAAGTCGAAAACCGCTAAAAATAGATATATTATCATTTAACACTTTTAGATACAGAATTTATTGCTCTTTTGTACTCCACTATAAAATAAAGAGTGTTTCATTTAAAATTCCTACATAACGTCAAGTTTTAAGTTCTATTAAATGCGTATTATTTTGTAAACACCCTGTATGCGATAAATTAGTTCTTATATCATATTATCCTAAAGCAACTTGTTATGGAACCATATTCAAAAATGTACATATCTAGCTATGCTGGTTGTAAAAAGAATATTTTTTATATTCAGGGGTGTTTCTTGCCAAATTTCTTATTTCCGAAAATTAATTTTTTATTTCCGAAATGGCTCTAGATAGGTATATCTCTATCAAGATAGCATATGTTCTATAAAAAAAGTTTTAAAATACCTCATGGAATCTAAAAATGTAATATTATATAGGGTATTTTATTTAAAAAAACAAAGTTGAAATTACGAGTAGATTGGTAACACCGCAGCACAGAAAATATTTTAAAGGGAGAGCTCATGTTTATTTACATAAGTCTCTAAAATTCCAAATTTTTACTTTAAATAGTTCTCCCTAAACGTCTAATGCACCTGACACCGTGAATAACCCTGTATATTTCATTATAAAATAAAATTCAATATATTTCATTATAAAACATTCAAATAAAAGCAATCTTTTCTATTTTAAATATTATATCTTTCAGCAAATGTCACTATGAAACGGTTTTCACTTAATCGTAATATTTCAACAGGCCTATTCAGTATATGTTAACAACGCACCATAAAGCATTAAGGCGCACTCCCTTATATTTTATCTTGTTGGCTCTTGCTTTCCAATTGTTCATTATCATGATTTTACTACAATTTTCATTTACACTAATACGTATAATTCAAATTACCATATAGGAAGTGAAGAAATTAAAAAAATATATATTTAAATTTATGGTTTAAAAACGTTAATCGTCAGTTCTTTTTTTAACTATAAGGCTGATGAAGTGGTTACGAGTTTGTTTTATATCACATTTTCTAAATATGATCTCTGTTTAAATCGCAATGAAGATGTACCACGGATATTCCGTCATTTCACCCGGTTATACCATTGCCTTTGAGGCTATATCAAAGTACACTCTAATATAAGATTTATTTTTAAAGTATCCATAAGCCAATTCTTCTATTGGAACCTTCGATGTGAAACACTAAACTCAAAGAAATTTACCACTCAACACTAAATCACTTTTTTTAAAGTTCTCGCCGCACGTTTCGCCAACCGAGTTAACATCATGAGCAGATGATTTAATCTAATTTTAAAACTAAACTATATTCTATTTATTTGATAACCCTAATTACTAACCTACTCCCTAAGAAACTTACTGCCTACCTAATGAAGCGTGTAAAAAAAAGATAAAAAAAAAGAAAAAAATTAACCATGAAGTTTACTGAGCCTTATATCAATAATAAAAGAAATTGACCGAACACAATACAGATTTTTTATCCCATATCTGAATATGGGAGAAATAAAAAATATTGTGTTGCCCAGCATGAAATCGAACAAGACCACAATATAGACATTAGTAATTTAAGACTGGTTAAAAGTGTAAATAACAAGAGGGCTTTGGATACATATGAAAACATTCAAATTGAAAAATGTAAGAAAATTATGAACCGGGATAAAGGACCTATTCCCTTCAGTTAACTTTTCCAATTATTAATGTAAGGCTCAGTAAACTTCACGGTTCATATTTTTCTTTCTTTTTTTCATCTTTTTTCTTTTATCCATTTTTTTACATGCTTCGTTAGGTAGGTAGTACGCTTCTCAAGTAGTAGGTTATAAATTAGGATTATCATGTAAATGGAACATAGTTTAGTTTTAGAATTAGATTAAATCATCTCCTGATGATACTAACATGGTTAGCGAAACGAGCGTAAATAGTATTTATTCTTAAAAGGAGTCAGCGAACTCTCTTGATCGATTCTATGGGTTTAAAACGTCATCCACAAACTGGATTTTTCATTCGAGGGAAGAGAAAAAGGTCAGAACGTGTTATTTCTGGTGAATATGGTATTTGCGAAATGGTTATTGTTGGATTTTTGCGTTATTATGATGCCAAAATCACGATTTATTTGACAAATCTAATACAAAATCTTTAATAATCTCAGTGGGTAATTACTTAGTACAAGGTTCTTCTTCAACTGGTGCTCGATCATCAAACTCCTTTTACCACTTTTAAATATATTTCTGATATAGTTTTATCGCCGTAACACTTTCTTAATGTTTTTAATACATCAACACAAAAATTGACAAAAATCGCTCAACAAAAATGTTTTAACAAATATAAAAGATTATAATTTCTAAGTTAACAAGCGAAATGATATGAAACTGTCAGATGTCAAGAACAGTCATACCAACTTAAAAACAAATGGTTGTATCAATATGTAAGGAGCACGAATTAAAAGAAAATAGAGCTTACTTTTTCATCATAGCAATGTACTTATTAGTAACTGAGAAATATTAACTGTTTTTTTTTGTCACTTACTGAAATGTACATAATGTAAAAGAAAAATGTAAATAGAAATTCATATCCAAAATTTTTCATTAATCTTTCCCTTATTTTTATAACGTAATGACCTGCCTCCCCTGAGTTTGCAGTTGATAAGTTGGACAAAACCGTATTATTTCTCAGCAATCAGAAGTATATGTGTTTGTTAATGTCCCATATCTGTATGTATATATTTTAACCTTTTATGGTTTTCTATTATTTTAATGGCTATATAGTTTAAGTAAAGCCCAATTACACAAAAAAAATCCAAGGTAATTGCTATGTACTTAACAGACATCAACATAAGCATTGAAAAATGATATCTATTAAAATAGAAATATATATTTGACATCATGAATTTATACATTAAGAGATAAGGATCATAATTGCCCTGGGCAGGTTCCCATCAATTCTTTTTATTTGGAATTCGTGTTAGATTTCAGATCGTAAGCCATTTCTAAATTAGGCACTCGACGGCCATTGTACCGGCGTTGCTGTAATTGCCGATGCAAATTAACGATAGTGTTTTCCGTTTCCTTTTCGGAAAAGGCACAAGAAATTGGCCTGGTTTATCTGTGTTAGTAAAATAGCGCACGATAGGTTATTACATAATGACTTCGTGTTTCCCTGATACGTGCAAGGTGAGGGAAATTTTCTAATATTACTTGACTGCTAAAATTAACGTATTGATTGACTGAAACTTTTAGGCAAGACTTCTTAAGCTTGTGGCGTGCTTATAATTAATTTAACATTTAACTTTAAGTTACAGAAATATTCAAAAAGTAACAACTTAATTCGAAGATAACGGGAAATGATGTATTTATAAGGAGCAAATAACTTTATAATTATTTTATATTGATATACAGTGGCATTAAATAATTGTTAGTAAATTAATATCTTGCAGAATACAATATTTTAAACTAAAGAGTGCATTTATGAAAATCTTGTTAACAAGTTATTTTAATAAAAAAAGCTATACAATAATTCAATATGTCTCTTTTTCTTTTCATATACTTGATTAAGATATCAACAAAAATTAATCTATAAGTATGTAAGTAACGTCGCAAGTCTAAACAATTATGTTTCCTGTTGGGAACTACACCAACCTCTAAGTATTAATAACTGCCAACTTCCACGGTAAAAGATGCTAAACATCTCGACATACAGTAATTGATGTTTGACATGGAAAATATATATTCACCAAAAGGAAAAAACTAGATCTCAAACTAAGCCAAATGCCTCATTGGATGGAAATCAATTTTTTTATTAGACAAAAGTGATGCTATACAAAGCCATCCTAAAACCTGTGTGGATTTACGGTATCCAACTAGGGATACTGACAGTAACTCTAACATCTCCATCCTACAAAGGTTTCAGAGCAAGGTACAAAGCATTGCGAGCCATCGTCCATGACCCTACTCCTGGAATCCGTCATAGAAACTATTCATAGAACTATTCACGCTTTTAGTGTCAACTCAAAAAAGTGTCAATGCACCAGTATGTGTTAACCACCGAAATAAATGTGTCAGACGTCAATGGAGTCGACAGATTGAAACCTCGGCTGCCATACGATCTGACTACAGAACCCAGATAAGCCTGGATTTTAAGAAAAATGTGCAATCACATAGACAAATTTTAGACTTAGATTTAAATTAAATTTTAAGAGATCATTCACCGCAGTAATGCTCTCTATATTATTCACATGTATCATATCAAATGCTTATTGGGCTTGATGCAGAACTCTCTAGGAGTTAAATACATTTTGTATTATTACTAAAATGTTGTTGGTAATAATAAGTTTTGTAGTAGTACCAAATTTAATTTGTTTCCAAATTGAATTTCATAAGCATCTGGTACAGACATAGCTGAAGTTTTTGATAAGGTCATATTTGTTCTTTCAAATATGGATGGTTATGGATGGATTTCAATTCGATGGATTTTGTTTAGACTCATATGCGACAATGAATTCTTCTATTAAATTAGAATGTATTTCTGTTTCAATCATCACTAACATTTTTATATGTAAATTGTCTACACACACTTCAAATGATTTATTGTTTTAACAAAAGCTGTTTTAAATAATAAAGCAAAATTAAATTTTGTAATTGCCGCTGTATATTTTTGTGCATAATCTGCCACCATTTTCTTCCACTCAGTCTTCAGAGGATAGAAGATTCGAACGTTGTTGATGCAGTTCCATGTTGATAATATTACTACTGGATATTTTGTTTTTCTTTCGACAAAACGAGGATATAATTCAATATATTCACATATTCAATATATTCAAAAAAATTTGCACTATTTATCCAACCAGTGTTACTTCGTCCCATAGCTACTCCTTCTGGGAGTGAAGCAGCAATATCACGAGACATTTTTTTATAAGCATAAATGATCTCAATTTGCAGAAAAAGCACAAAGGACAATGATAGATTGTTTTTCCATACCTGTGGCGATTTTATATAAATATTTCTCTCCTTTTGGACCTAAAACTTTTCTAGTCTTAGGAGACAAAGACATATCAAGTTCACCTAGATTTATCATGCGCTCTGGTGACTCAAAAATGTCTGTTAATTCAAAATAAACTTCAACGTGATTTTTTAAACTAAAACCATGCTCGAATAGCATCTTCTGTCACACAAGCCCTAGGTTTTGATAGGACTTCACTATTTTTTAAACTTATTTCTGGATATCTATTCAAAAATAGTTTCATCCATTTATGTCCAGAACGATCATCAGAAAATGGATTTTCGCATTTAGTTTCTTTTAAAACATTTTGTACAGCGTTTTAACATCATCACGGCATATAGGAAAACCCAATTTAGCCTTATTGTGAATCCAGTTTTTGATTTTCACTTCCTCTTCAGTTGTGAGAATTGTTGAACAGCCCAGCTTACATTGCGTAGGTTGATTTTGATTTAATTTAGCAATCAAAGTGCTTTTTGGTATATTGAAGTGTTGACTAGTTGATTAATACCCAATTCTGAATTTCTAACGCAATTGAAAGCATTTTCTAAATCACCTTGTGTGTATTGATATCTATGATTGAGCAACAGTTTTCTTTTCCTTAACTGCTGGTTTCGGTGTCATTTTAATATTTAATACTGATTAATTTAATTTGCCTGCAACAAAAATAAAAAACTTGTTTTAGCTAAAATAATAAATCATTTTAATATTTTAATAAAACATTAATTATTTAGTTACTTTTTAAAAACTAAACACATATTTATTTTACTTTATCCTGAACTTTCATGTTAACTTGTCATCGCATTAATACTCTGGTCATTCAATGGTGCTTTGGATTTAATATATGTTCTAAATAATGACCAACTTACATTTTTGTGGTACATTGGATAATTTATGACACTAATTATTGACAAGAGTATTCTTTTAATTATTAACATAATTTTAGGAACAAAAATTGTTGATAATTAAACTTTTATATTTTATTATTTTGACAAATACTTGTTTATTGATTATAAAGTAATTAATTTTATATAAATTGATCATAAATGTAGTTACCAAATACGGTAGGGTTAAGTTCTAATGACCAGTTTTCAATATATATATATATATATATATATATATATATATATATATATATATATATATATATATATATATATATATATATATATATATATATATATATATATATTCCAACTTTCTAATATTTGTACACAAACTTATTTTTTTTATTATTGCAATGCGTATATTTCTGCGCCTGCGCAAATTTCTATTCCAAGTGTAATTAAAAATTAATAATTTTGTACAAAATATAAAATTACATCACTAGATTTTTTTAAATTAAGTTTTTATGTTGCCTGGTCAATATTTGGAGCCTAATCAATATTTGGTTCCTTTACCCTATGTAGTATAAATATAATATACGAAATACGTTGAAGTTCACCCAAATACCAGGTTCACCCAAACCTATTGATTTCAATTAATAAAAATAAAGCTAGTTAAGGGATTGTTCGTAATAGTTAATAGGATTCGCTCATATAAATATATTAGGGTACATTTTCATTAATTGTCTTTATGGCACAGATTGTAAATTAACAAAAAAAATATTTCACATAGTTAGTAACGGGTGGGGTAAATATCACGCTAATATTTTTAACTATTTTTAAATTTTAGAAGAAACAATACAGTTTCTTTTTTTATAGTTTTTCTATTTCGACTTGAAGTTTGCGTTAATTATTTTAAAAAAAATGATGTCAATCAAATTTGAGCCATTAGCAGCAATGTAACTTTGTGCCCTTTTTAACACATTTTCTATCAATTTTGTCAACATATGTGGTGTTAATGCCGCGATTTCAGCACAAATATCCTTGAATTGCTATATAGTTAGAGGCTTCTTTATATATTCTTTTTCCTTCAAAAATTCCCATAAAAATCTTTCGAATACGTCAAATCACGAGATTTAATGCTACTGCAGCATTCTAATCGCTTATTATTTTCTGTAGGTAACAGGTCTTGAACGATTTGAATCTTGTGCCGAAAAATATGCAAGTGACTTCTGAAACTTCGGTGTAAACTAGGAAGAGAAATTCTCCATTTTTCCTTACGTAATCTAATCGACTGAAGGCTCCGCGCGCAATATTTTCAAGCGCTTCACATGCTCTTCTGTATCTCTTATGCGGGACTGTTCCGAATTCTTGAAATTGCTTGTATCAACGATAAATTGTCGTTTTATAAGGTGCCAGGTTATTAGGATATTTTCGCCTAATTCATGTTGAATTGCAATAATTGAATTTGTTTTAATGTAAATTACAATTTTACTGCATTATTTTACCACATTGTGTATTTATCCATAATAAAATTTGCATATCCACACTACACAACAGCCAAACCTAAACTACCACAAATATCACGAAAAAAAATGTCACCAATACAAAATGGTAGGGTATCACTTGCCCCAGCCTATGTTATGTAATACCTTATAATACAAATATAATTTACAGATTGGCATTTCACATTACTGCATTTAAAGAAATAAAATAGAGGTTTAAAAACATTTAACCCCTGAAGTAT